>JADRCD010245949.1:0-10086 GCA_019843815.1 Montemys delectorum | reverse complement strand
CTGAGAGTCTCTCAACTCCCAGGTCTATGGTACATTTTAGAGGGTTCCCCCACCTCCTACCTTCTAAGCTTGACTGTTTCTGTTCTTTCTGCTTGTTGTCAGGGCTTAGTCCAGTTCCACCACCCCACAATCTCTTCTTCCCCTTCTTGTCACCTTTCCCACCCAGGTCCCTCCCTCACTTCCCCTTCCTGTGATTGTATTTTCTCTCTCCTATGTGGGATTGAGGCATCCTTACTTGGACCCTTTGGCTTGTTAGCCTTCTTGAGTTCTGTGGATTGTATCCTGGCTATTCTGTATTTTTTTACTAATATCCACTTATTACTAAGTGCATACCATGCATAACTTTTTGTGTCTGAGTTATTTCTCTCAGGATGATATTTTCTAGTTCCATCCATTTGCCTGCAAAACTCAGGATGTCCTCCTTCTTAATAAACCACATTTTCTGTATCCATTCTTCTGTTGTGAGAGTTTCTTCTGTGTAGGTTGTTTCCAGCTTCTGGCTATCACAAACAAGGCTACTAGGAACATAGTGGAACACGTGCCCCTGTGGCATGGTAGGGCATCTTTTAGGTATATGCCCAAGAGTGGTATAGCTGGATCTTCAGGTAGATCTATTTCCAATTTTCTGAGGATCCTCCAGATTGATTTCCAGAGTGGTTATACCAGTTTGCAATTCCTCTTTCTCCACATCCTAAACAATATGTACTTTCACCTGAGATGTTGATCTTAACCATTCTGATTGGTGTAAGGTGGAATCTCAGGGTATTTTAATTTGCAGTTCCCATGATCACTAAGGATTTGAACATTTCTTTAAGTGTTTCTCAGCCATTCGGGATTCCTCTGTTGTGAATTCTGTTTAGTTCTATACTCCATTCTTTGGATTGGGTTGTTTGGTTTCTTGGTGGCTAGCAACTGAAGTTCTTTATACAGCTTGGACATCAGCCCTCTATCGGATGTGGAGTTAGTGAACACTTGCTCCCAATCTGTAAGTTGCTGACTTGTCCTATTGGCTATGTCCTTCACCTTACAGAAACTTTCCACTTTCTTGAGATCCCATTTATCAATTCTGATCTTAGAGCCTGAACCATTGGAATTCTGTTTAGAAAATTTCCCCCTGCACCAATGAGTTCAAGGCTCTTTCCCACTTTCTTTTCTATTAGATTGAATGTTTCTGGTTTTATGTTAAGGTCCTTGACCACTTGGATTTGAACTTTGTACAAGGTGACAAATATAGATCTATTTTAAGCTTTCTCCATACTGACTGCCAGTTAGACCAGCACCATTTATTTAATATGCTTTTTTCCCATTATATATTTTTGTCTACTTTGTCAAAGGTGTCTGTAAGTGTGTGGTTTTATTTCTGGGTCTTCGATTTTTTTTTCCTATTAGATGTTTTATTTATTTATATTTTAAATGTTATCCCCTGTCGTAAGCCAGCCAGTCTTGGCTCCTCTACCTGTGGGAGAAACAGGGTTCTGGTACAGGTCGGCAAGACGTCAGTGAAGAAATGACAGACAGACATGGTACAAGGAAGTTTAGGATATGAATGTATATTCTTAAAATGGCATCAGACTTTTACAGTCATTACAAAAGAGAAAAAGAAAAAACTGGCGGCTCAGTGGTCAAGGTACGTTTGAGGCCATCTGAAACACATGGAGTCTAAAGAAGCAGCCATCTCCTCTGGACAGGTGCAGCACCCCAGGCTCCAAGCACGTTCAGACCTGCATGGGCCTGGCTGGAGTCCCAGGGGGCTGTGAGCGAGCAAGCCAGGAGGGTAGAGGCTCGAATGCTTGCAGTATACACTCTCTTCCACACACAAACTAGGCTCTAGGTCCCTCCCATCCTTAGTAAATGCCCAACTATGCTAATCTTCTGGACTAGCAGAGGTATGCCCCAGGAGCCCTTTTCTTCTAATCCCTGGGAGTGGCTTAGCTGCTGAAAATGAGGAAATTCTTTCTATTCAGTAAACTTCAATGCCTCGACCTCCCTCATTACCTCCCTAACAATGTCGGGGGCAATTAGTCTAAATGTGTAACATCTTTATGAAATTCCAGGCCAAGGTTTGGCTCAGCAAAGATTAGAGTATTAGAACACTAGTGAGTGCCAGTGAGAAGGCAACTTCCAATTTTATTTAGTTATAAATAAATCAAATCTTGAGAGGCACCTAGCACACCAGACCTTCCATCTACTATTGCAAGGACTACTATCTGGGCTACCTCTGAGTTAGGAAATGCCAAGATGTTGCAGGAGACTGGCTTCTCTGAAGCTTTTGACTCATAAACTGCTGTCACGAAAAGTGTACATGGCAATCTCCTGTCCCAGTCCACAAACTCCCTATTCTACCCCACTCCCCCGCTTTTAAGAGGGTGTTAATTCACCCACCCACACACTCCTACCTCACAGCCTTGGCATTCCCCTACCCTGGGGCATAGAGCCTTCACACAACCAAGAGACTTTCCTCCCACTGATGCCAGATAAGGCCACCCTCTGCTACATAAGCAGCTGGAGCCATGAGTCCATCCATGTGTACTCTTTGGTTGGTGGTTTAGTCCCCGAGAGCTCTGGGGGGTCTGGTTGGTTGATATTGTTGTTCTTCCTATGAGGTTGCAAACCCCGTTCAGCTCCTTTAGTCCTTTCCCTAACTCCTTCATTGGGGTCGTTGGGCTCAGTCCAATGGTTGGCTTCAAGCATCTTCCTCTGTATTTGCCAGGCTCTGACAGAGCCTCTCAGGCGACAACTATATCAGACTCCTGTCAGCAAACATTTCTTGGCATTAGCAGTTGTATCTGGGTTTGGTGTTTGTATTTCAGATTGATCCCCAGGTGGGGCAGTCTCTGTGTGGCCTTTCCTTCAATCTCTGCTCCATACTTTGTCCTCATATTTCCTTCAGACAGGAGCAATTCTGGGTTAAATATTTGGAGATGAGTGGGTGACCCCATTCCCCCAACTGAGGATCTTGCCTAACCTCTGGATATGGTCTCTATAGGTTCTCCCTCCCTTTGTTGGGCATTTCAGCTAAACTCATCCCTCTTGGATCCTTGGATTCTCTTGCTTTCCTGGCATCTGGGACTGTCTGTTGGCTACCCCCAGTTCCCCATCTTCCGTTGCTACACACTTCTGTTCAGGGTCCTGACCCTCTGTATATCATCCTTGTAGTCCCTTCTCATACCTGCCCCTGCCCCCTTTTTTCCTCCCTCCCCCTCCTCTCTTCCTCCAAAGTCCCTTGTACCCTCTATCTCCTGTGAATACTTGGTTGATAAATATGTCTGTCTTTGTACCAATACCATGCAGGTTTTATCATTATTGCTCTGTAGTATAGCCTGAGGTCAAGGGTGGTGATTCCCCTAGTTGTTCTTTTATTGTCAAGAATTGTTTTCACTATTATGTTTTGCTTTTTGTTTTTTTGTTTTTTACTTTTCCACATGAATTTGAGCATTACTCTTTCCATGTCTTTGAAGAATTGTGTGGGATTTTGATGGGGTTGCATTGAATCTATAGATTGCTTTTGGTAGGATGGCCATTTTTAATATGCTAATTCTGCCAGTCCAGGGGCATGGGAGATCTCTCCATTTTCTGAGATTGTCTTCAATTTCTTTCTTGAGAGACTTGAAGTTATAGTCATACAGGTCTTTCATTTGTTTGTTTAGAGTTACTCCAAGATATTTTATATTATTTGTGACTATTGTGAAGAGTGCTGTTTCCCTAATTTCTTACAGGAAGACTATTGATTTTTTTTTTTAGTTAATTTGATATCCAGCCATTTTGCTGAAATTGTTTATCAACTATAGAAGTTCTATGGTAGATTTTTTTGAGGTCACTTATATATACTATCATATCATCTGCCAATAATGATACCTTGACTTCTTCTTTGCCAATTTATATCCACTTGATCTCTTTTTGTTTTCTTAAATCTCTAGCTAGAACTTTGAGTACAATATTTAATAGATATGGGAAGAGTGGACATCTTTGTCTTGTCCCTGATTTTAGTTGGATTTCTTCAACTATGTCTCCATTTAATTTCATATTGGCTGTTGGCTCTCAGTAAATTGTTTTTATTATGTTTAGGTATGGGCCTTGAATTCCTGACCTCTCCAATACTTTTAACATGAAGGGGTGTTATATTTTGTCAAATGCTTTTTCAGCATCTAAGGAGATGATCATGTGATTTTTTTTCTTTGACTTTCTTTATATAGTTGATTATGTTAATGGATTTTAGTATATAGGATAAAGCCTACTTGATCATGGTGAATGATGGTTTTGATGTTCTTGGATTTGGTTTGTGAGAATTTTATTGAGTATTTTTACATTGATATTCATAATTGAAATTGTGCTGAAGTTCTCTTTTTTGTTGAGTCTTTGTGTGGTTTAGGTATCAGAGTAATTGTGGCTTCATAGGATGAATTATTGTGTTCCTTCTGTTTCTATTTTATGGAGTAGTTTGAGGAGTATTGATATTAGGTCTTCTTTGAAGTTCTGGTAGAATTCTGCACTAAGGCCATCTGGTCTAGGGCTTTTTTTGGTTGGGAGGTTTTTAATGTCTTCTCCTCTTTCCTTAGGGAACATAGGCCTATTTTGGTAGTTAACCTGATCTTGATTTATCTTTGGTATGTGGGATCTGTCTAGAAAATCATCCATTTCATCTAGATTTTCCAGTTTTGTTGAGTATAGGTTTTTGTAGTAGGATCTGATGATTTTTTGAATCTTCTCAGTTTCTGTTGTTATGTCTCCCTTTTCATTTCTGATTTTTGTTAATTTGGCTACTCTCTCTGGGCCTTTTAGTTAGTTTGGCTAGGGGTTTAATCTATGTTGTTGATTTTCTCAAAGAATCAGCTTTGGGTTTTGTTGATGCTTTGTATAGTTCTCAATTATATTTTATTTATAATTTTTTCTTTCTTTTTACCCTCCTGGTCCTCCACATATACATTATGGCTTTCAGTTTAGTGCTTTTAGGGGATTCTTGAGTGTGAAAACCAGTGGGTCTCTCTTGAGTTATTCTCCTTCTGTTTGCTTGTTTTTTCCTATTCCAGTGTATTGTTTTTTTTTATCTTATTATGTTTTATTATTATTCCTTAGAAGCTTGTTTTTGATGTTTTCTTTTTTCTTTTCTTTCTTCTTTTTTTTTTTTTTTGGTTTTGTTTTGTTCTTAATTTTTCAAGATAGAGTTTCACTGTATATCCCTGGTTGTCCTGGGATTAAGTTTATCAATCAGACCTGTTTGTTTTCTAATGAGAGGCAGAAAAGGGGTGGATCCAGATGCAAAATAACTCAGAGGAGTAAAGGGAGGGAAGCTGTAATAAAGTTATATTATGTGAGAAAGAAAATTATTTTCAATAAGAAGAAAAAATAAAAATGTAAACAAAAAGTTATTAGTTGTATTAGTTGTGAACGGAAAATGATATAAGTGAAACCATTATGTTGTTGGTGTATTTGCCTCCTCATTACATAGGCAAACTTCCCTGTAGAACAATGGTTTTCAACCTATGAGTTGAGACCCCCCCACAGAAGTTCCATATCAGATATACTGTATGTTAGATATTTTCATTATTATTCATAGCAGCAGCAAAATTATAGTTATAAAGTAGTAACAAAATACTTTTATAGTTGTGGGTCACTATACCATGAGGAATTGAATTAAAGGTTCACAGCTTTAGGAAGTTTGAAAACCACTGCCCTGGGACATTGGGGCTGCTCTGAGAAAAAGCATAATATCAGCTCAAAAGAAAGACGTTGAGCTTCTCATAACTGTCTTAGTGTTCTCATATTGCCTAATCAAGTAAATCCCTTCATCTGCAACAACCAAGCAGAAGCTGAAGAGTCAACAGAAGGCTGAATTGTAGATTCCTGATTTTAAACAACTTCTTCTTTCTCACTATAATTTAATACTTGTGAATTCTAGACTGCTTCTTGTGGTCAGCCATACTTGATTTCTATTGGACTGGAAACATAGATGCATGTTAATAGCTGCTTGCATTATGACTGCTAATTATGTTCCTCCCCTCCCCCCCCAAAAAAAAAACTACTGGCAAGAGAGTTTCTGGGTGTAGCTTCTGAGAACCTATCCCCTGCTGGTTCTGATTGGTAAATAAAGATGCCAATAGGTACTAGCAGGGGAGGACGGAGTTGAGATTTTAGGATTTCCTGGACTTGGGACCCCAGGATGAGGAAAGAGAGGGATCTACCATTCCAGGAGAGTTTGAGGGAGAGGAGAGGCTCCTTGCATGAGAAGAGTGCAGAACAGAGAGGAACTGTGTGGAGAAGCCGGGAGAGCAGAGCGCGGCCCAGAGGGCTGCACAACCGGCTCTAGAGCAGCCAAGATAGAACATAGGATTAGTAAGTAAAGCATGGGATTATTGGTGAGAGGTAGGTGTTGACATCATTGAGGTTAGACAGGAGCCCAGCAATTGTGCTGTTTAAGGCATATTAAAATGGAAAGGCTGTGTGTGTCTTTCGTTCAGGAATATAAACCATTGAGAAAAGTAGTGAACCAGTGAACCTGTGCCAGGATTTATTAATATTTAGTTCAAAACATGGTCAGCCTCTTTGTGGTTTTAAAGGATATAGTAGGTTATTAGAATTGTTTGTAAGCAAAGCATCAGACTAGGCATAGAGAATCATTGTTGTGATTCTGTCATTTCAAAGGTTGAAACAAGATTTCTGTTAAGCTGCCCTAAGATACATAATGAGTTCCAAGCTAAACTTAGTCTAGTGTTAAGATCCTGTCTTAAAATTAAAAGTAAAGTATGTTTAGAGGGATTGCTATCTAAGTCTCTCATAATGAGTTGTGAAAGTCTAACCTGCCACCCCACCCTAGACATCACTTGCTCCAAGGCTACACCAAAACACTCACTAGCCCAAGTATGGTTTGGGTCTTGAGCCAGCCCAGGAAAGGCAGTGCTAAGGTTCAGCTCAGATGCTGCACTGTGGCATCTCATCTGTTCAGACTCACGGTCTGGCAGTGCTGACAGGAAGGCAGGCAACTTTGAAGTTGCCAGTCTTCATCTAACTTGCAACCTGGGACAGCCAGATTCCACTGACTCCACAGGGTGGGAAACCTGCAGCAGGAATGGTCTTTCTGCCCTGGGGTGGCCCAGGGGTGGCCCAGGGGTGGCCCAGGGGTGGGTATGACTTGGCTTGGGGAAGGAGGCACACAGCTCTCCTAGTTTTTATCATCCACATTCTTTGAAGCTGATTATGAAACAAAAAATAAAATGCCACTAACAAAAAAAATTAAAGGTAAAGTAAAATAAAATAAAGAAAAGAAAAAAGAGAAAGGAAGAGAAGAGAAAAATTATAAGTTTTGGAAGCTATGATGGCAAATTAGAACAGTCATAACAGAGGATCTGGAAGACATTTCAGTTTATAATTTTAAGTAAAATGGAAATGACAATCTTCTGACAGTATCAAGAGAGGTTTGCTTACAAACCTTTGGACATTGACAAATGCCATTATTATTCTGCTAAACTGTAATATTAAACCAACTCTTAATGACTTATTTTCCTTGAAACCTCATGTAAGAAGTATCTATCTACAATGACAAGCACAGTGATACAAAATTAGTCAAGGTGCAGAGAATAAGAAGATGCAGACTGCTCATCCCTAAAGGGGATGTACTATGTAAATATACATAGTATATACATATAGGATGTATATATAAATAGGATGTAAATATGTACTAGACCCTACCTTCCAAGACTCAGGGATCTTTGTGGAAGAGGTGGAAAAGGGTTTAAGAGCCAGAGATGGTGGACGGCAATAAGAGACCAGTATCTCTGTACTCAGCAAGGCAGCTGCATATATTACTACTCAGTGGTTGCCACAGCATGCACAAAATCTTACAGGCCCAATTTAGAACAAACCACAGCATGGAGAAGGTGAGTTGGCCACAGAAAACCACCCCTAACTGTGGAAGTATTGGCAATTGCTAGCAGCTGGGAGCAGCAAAGACAGTTTTCTCTGACATTGTTCCTCCTGGTCGTTAACCAAGCTCCAGTGGATGATCACAAATCCAAGAATATTTGGAAAGCATAATTTGGTCTTGAAGGATTTAAAAAATAAAGGGCACAAGGTTGGTCAGGTAGGAAAACAGTAATGGATCTGGGAAGAGTTGAAAAAAAAGGGTAATACAATTGAAATATGTGTAAAACACTCAAATATATGTAAAACTGATAAATAGCTTCAGTTATATATAGAAAAAATGCTCTCAATAATTAGGATGTTCATATCTTAAGTTATGAAATATGGTTACTGCTTAATTTCTTTTACTAATCCATACAGCAATAGTGAATCTTATAATCAATTACATTTTATATTCAATAAAATAAGAACACTGGTATTTAGAGACTAAACCCAGAACCTTGAGTATTGTAAGCAAGAACTCTACCATTGATATATATCCCTAGTGCTTTCTAATTTGTATTAAGAATTCCCAGAAACAAAACTTTACATGTTACAATTTTACTTAATCATTTGAAAAAGTTAAAATGATGCCAAGAATCATGGACCATACTTATAAAAAGAGCATTTGGAATTTGGAAGCCAATCATGAATTTTGGGCAATTCTTTGATACTGAGATTCTGTCAAAATAAATAAATAAATAAATAAATAAATAATAGAATGATAGAGGAGTTCCAATCATTACAAAACTAAAATAGAGTACATATTAGCTGACCTTTTTAAACAATAAATATCATAAAAAAGTAACTTTTAAATTTTGTCTAACAGCCGTAAACACTTTTAGATGGGTGCTAATCTGGTAAATGATCAATCTGCTTTTCTATAACTATAGGAAAAGTTTATAAACTGAATTCTGAAAGCAATATTAGAGACATTATTCTTTAGAAAACCTCAACAGACTCTCTTAGTTGAAAGACTTAGTGATGTCCTGTCAAAGATGTGTCTATTAAAAATAAATTTTTAGGTTCTGTTGTAAAATACTTCAAAGTTAAAAATAAATAAATACTTACTGATCCATCTTGTACAGACTTTTCATATCTATGCTTTTACCCCTAATGTATGAGAATAAAACCAAAGACACACATCTTCTGTGTAGATGGTGATAAAGGAATACAAAACTAACACTGAAGAAAATGGTTTAAGGAACAGTAGATCTTAGTCTCATGGGCTATAAAATCCAGTGTTTATGGATTCAAAATAAACATAATAAGCCTAGCTCAAATGAGTAACTTTTTCAATGTTTAAAGAGTAGTAATTTTGATACTATATGTTAAAATCATCTCCATGTTTTCGCCTGGGGCTGTATAATTTATCATGTATGCCATTCAAACAAATTAAAAGAAACTTCAAAAGCATATAGAATACATGCAGTTATATATGCAGTTATAAAGAAAGAATGAGTGTTTACCTAGCATGAAATAAACTCTGAGTTTGGTTGAGGGCCCTGAATAAAATAGGCATGATATCAACATACACTGTGAATCCAGGATTCCAGAGAACAGGAAGGGCAATTTGAAGTTCAGTGTCATTCTGCTCTTCATTTTCAGTGAATTTGAAGCTAGAGTTTGATGAGCTGTAGGAAATTCTGTCTCAAAATTAATTGAAGTTTCTTCTTATATTTTTTTTTTCTTTCTTAATAGTTTCTGTGTTGGAAATGCTTTGCACAGTAAGTTTGATCCTGAAAATTCAAGATAAAGAGATGCTAATGATGCCTAAGACATGTAAGGTAGCCAGGCATGGTGGCTCAGCCTGTAATCTTAGTCACAGGAGGCTGAGACAGGAGTATTAAGAGAAAGGTATTCAAGGCCAGCCTACACGGCATAATGAGTTCCGGCCAGGTCAAGCTACAAACTATGACACCGACCCACAAAACAAACAATTAAAAATACGAAAAACTAAGATTCAAAGTAAAAAAACTGTATAGTGAACTAAAAATTGTCACAAAGGCTGTGGACCTGGGTTCAATATCCAGAAAGCACATGGGGAGAGCAAAGAAGGAACTCTTGCAAGTTCTCTGCTGACCTCCCCATGTGTGCTTTGGTATGTATACACATGCTCCTATACAATGCTGCATATGCAGGCAGGCAAGGGTACATACACACACACACACACACACACACACACACACACAC
>JADRCD010245947.1:0-10086 GCA_019843815.1 Montemys delectorum | reverse complement strand
CTGAGAGTCTCTCAACTCCCAGGTCTATGGTACATTTTAGAGGGTTCTCCCACCTCCTACCTTCTAAGGTTGACTGTTTCTGTTCTTTCTGCTTGTTGTCAGGGCTTCAGTCCAGTTCCACCACCCCACAATCTCTTCTTCCCCTTCTTGTCACCTTTCCCACCCAGGTCCCTCCCTCACTTCCCCTTCCTGTGATTGTATTTTCTCTCTCCTATGTGGGATTGAGGCATCCTTACTTGGACCCTTTGGCTTGTTAGCCTTCTTGAGTTCTGTGGATTGTATCCTGGCTATTCTGTATTTTTTTACTAATATCCACTTATTACTAAGTGCATACCATGCATATCTTTTTGTGTCTGAGTTATTTCTCTTAGGATGATATTTTCTAGTTCCATCCATTTGCCTGCAAAACTCAGGATGTCCTCCTTCTTAATAAACCACATTTTCTGTATCCATTCTTCTGTTGTGAGAGTTACTTCTGTGTAGGTTGTTTCCAGCTTCTGGCTATCACAAACAAGGCTACTAGGAACATAGTGGAACACGTGCCCCTGTGGCATGGTAGGGCATCTTTTAGGTATATGCCCAAGAGTGGTATAGCTGGATCTTCAGGTAGATCTATTTCCAATTTTCTGAGGATCTTCCAGATTGATTTCCAGAGTGGTTATACCAGTTTGCAATCCCTCTTTCTCCACATCCTAAACAATATGTACTTTCACCTGAGATGTTGATCTTAACCATTCTGATTGGTGTAAGGTGGAATCTCAGGGTATTTTAATTTGCAGTTCCCATGATCACTAAGGATTTGAACATTTCTTTAAGTGTTTCTCAGCCATTCGGGATTCCTCTGTTGTGAATTCTGTTTAGTTCTATACTCCATTCTTTGGATTGGGTTGTTTGGTTTCTTGGTGGCTAGCAACTGAAGTTCTTTATACAGCTTGGACATCAGCCCTCTATCGGATGTGGAGTTAGTGAACACTTGCTCCCAATCTGTAAGTTGCTGATTTGTCCTATTGGCTATGTCCTTCACCTTACAGAAACTTTCCACTTTCTTGAGATCCCATTTATCAATTCTGATCTTAGAGCCTGAACCATTGGAATTCTGTTTAGAAAATTTCCCCCTGCACCAATGAGTTCAAGGCTCTTTCCCACTTTCTTTTCTATTAGATTGAATGTTTCTGGTTTTATGTTAAGGTCCTTGACCACTTGAATTTGAACTTTGTACAAGGTGACAAATATAGATCTATTTTAAGCTTTCTCTATACTGACTGCCAGTTAGACCAGCACCATTTATTTAATATGCTTTTTTCCCATTATATATTTTTGTCTACTTTGTCAAAGGTAAGTGTCTGTAAGTGTGTGGTTTTATTTCTGGGTCTTCGATTTTTTTTTCCTATTAGATGTTTTATTTATTTATATTTTAAATGTTATCCCCTGTCCTAAGCCAGCCAGTCTTGGCTCCTCTACCTGTGGGAGAAACAGGGTTCTGGTACAGGTCGGCAAGACGTCAGTGAAGAAATGACAGACAGACATGGTACAAGGAAGTTTAGGATATGAATGTATATTCTTAAAATGGCATCAGACTTTTACAGTCATTACAAAAGAGAAAAAGAAAAATCTGGCGGCTCAGTGGTCAAGGTACGTTTGAGGCCATCTGAAACACATGGAGTCTAAAGAAGCAGCCATTTCCTCTGGACAGGTGCAGCACCCCAGGCTCCAAGCACGTTCAGACCTGCATGGGCCTGGCTGGAGTCCCAGGGGGCTGTGAGCGAGCAAGCCAGGAGGGTAGAGGCTCGAATGCTTGCAGTATACACTCTCTTCCACACACAAACTAGGCTCTAGGTCCCTCCCATCCTTAGTAAATGCCCAACTATGCTAATCTTCTGGACTAGCAGAGGTATGCCCCAGGAGCCCTTTTCTTCTAATCCCTGGGAGTGGCTTAGCTGCTGAAAATGAGGAAATTCTTTCTATTCAGTAAACTTCAATGCCTCGACCTCCCTCATTACCTCCCTAACAATGTCGGAGGCAATTAGTCTAAATGTGTAACATCTTTATGAAATTCCAGGCCAAGGTTTGGCTCAGCAAAGATTAGAGTATTAGAACACTAGTGAGTGCCAGTGAGAAGGCAACTTCCAATTTTATTTAGTTATAAATAAATCAAATCTTGAGAGGCACCTAGCACACCAGACCTTCCATCTACTATTGCAAGGACTACTATCTGGGCTACCTCTGAGTTAGGAAATGCCAAGATGTTGCAGGAGACTGACTTCTCTGAAGCTTTTGACTCATAAACTGCTGTCACGAAAAGTGTACATGGCAATCTCCTGTCCCAGTCCACAAACTCCCTATTCTACCCCACTCCCCCGCTTTTAAGAGGGTGTTAATCCACCCACCCACACACTCCTACCTCACAGCCTTGGCATTCCCCTACCCTGGGGCATAGAGCCTTCACACAACCAAGAGACTCTCCTCCCACTGATGCCAGATAAGGCCATCCTCTGCTACATATGCAGCTGGAGCCATGAGTCCATCCATGTGTACTCTTTGGTTGGTGGTTTAGTCCCCGAGAGCTCTGAGGGGTCTGGTTGGTTGATATTGTTGTTCTTCCTATGAGGTTGCAAACCCCGTTCAGCTCCTTTAGTCCTTTCCCTAACTCCTTCATTGGGGTCGTTGGGCTCAGTCCAATGGTTGGCTTCAAGCATCTTCCTCTGTATTTGCCAGGCTCTGACAGAGCCTCTCAGGCGACAACTATATCAGACTCCTGTCAGCAAACATTTCTTGGCATTAGCAGTTGTATCTGGGTTTGGTGTTTGTATTTCAGATTGATCCCCAGGTGGGGCAGTCTCTGTGTGGCCTTTCCTTCAATCTCTGCTCCATACTTTGTCCTCATATTTCCTTCAGACAGGAGCAATTCTGGGTTAAATATTTGGAGATGAGTGGGTGACCCCATTCCCCCAACTGAGGATCTTGCCTAACCTCTGGATATGGTCTCTATAGGTTCTCCCTCCCTTTGTTGGGCATTTCAGCTAAACTCATCCCTCTTGGATCCTTGGATTCTCTTGCTTTCCTGGCATCTGGGACTGTCTGTTGGCTACCCCCAGTTCCCCATCTTCCGTTGCTACACACTTCTGTTCAGGGTCCTGACCCTCTGTATATCATCCTTGTAGTCCCTTCTCATACCTGCCCCTGCCCCCTTTTTTTCCTCCCTCCTCCTCCTCTCTTCCTCCAAAGTCCCTTGTACCCTCTATCTCCTGTGAATACTTGGTTGATAAATATATCTGTCTCTGTACCAATACCATGCAGGTTTTATCATTATTGCTCTGTAGTATAGCCTGAGGTCAAGGGTGGTGATTCCCCTAGTTGTTCTTTTATTGTCAAGAATTGTTTTCACTATTATGTTTTGCTTTTTGTTTTTTTTTTTGTTTTTTACTTTTCCACATGAATTTGAGCATTACTCTTTCCATGTCTTTGAAGAATTGTGTGGGATTTTGATGGGGTTGCATTGAATCTATAGATTGCTTTTGGTAGGATGGCCATTTTTAATATGCTAATTCTGCCAGTCCAGGGGCATGGGAGATCTCTCCATTTTCTGAGATTGTCTTCAATTTCTTTCTTGAGAGACTTGAAGTTATAGTCATACAGGTCTTTCATTTGTTTGTTTAGAGTTACCCCAAGATATTTTATATTATTTGTGACTGTTGTGAAGAGTGCTGTTTCCCTAATTTCTTACAGGAAGACTACTGATTTTTTTTTTAGTTAATTTGATATCCAGCCATTTTGCTGAAATTGTTTATCAGCTATAGAAGTTCTATGGTAGATTTTTTTGAGGTCACTTATATATACTATCATATCATCTGCCAATAATGATACCTTGACTTCTTTGCCAATTTATATCCACTTGATCTCTTTTTGTTTTCTCAAATCTCTAGCTAGAACTTTGAGTACAATATTTAATAGATATGGGAAGAGTGGACATCTTTGTCTTGTCCCTGATTTTAGTTGGATTTCTTCAACTATGTCTCCATTTAATTTCATATTGGCTGTTGGCTCTCAGTAAATTGTTTTTATTATGTTTAGGTATGGGCCTTGAATTCCTGACCTCTCCAATACTTTTAACATGAAGGGGTGTTATATTTTGTCAAATGCTTTTTCAGCATCTAAGGAGATGATCATGTGATTTTTTTCTTTGACTTTCTTTATATAGTTGATTATGTTAATGGATTTTAGTATATAGGATAAAGCCTACTTGATCATGGTTAATGATGGTTTTGATGTTTTTGGATTTGGTTTGTGAGAATTTTATTGAGTATTTTTACATTGATATTCATAATTGAAATTGTGCTGAAGTTCTCTTTTTTGTTGAGTCTTTGTGTGGTTTAGGTATCAGAGTAATTGTGGCTTCATAGGATGAATTATTGTGTTCCTTCTGTTTCTATTTTATGGAGTAGTTTGAGGAGTATTGATATTAGGTCTTCTTTGAAGTTCTGGTAGAATTCTGTACTAAGGCCATCTGGTCTAGGGGTTTTTTTGGTTGGGAGGTTTTTAATGTCTTCTCCTCTTTCCTTAGGGAACATAGGCCTATTTTGGTAGTTAACCCGATCTTGATTTATCTTTGGTATGTGGGATCTGTCTAGAAAATCATCCATTTCATCTAGATTTTCCAGTTTTGTTGAGTATAGGTTTTTGTAGTAGGATCTGATGATTTTTTGAATCTTCTCAGTTTCTGTTGTTATGTCTCCCTTTTCATTTCTGATTTTGTTAATTTGGCTACTCTCTCTGGGCCTTTTAGTTAGTTTGGCTAGGGGTTTAATCTATGTTGTTGATTTTCTCAAAGAATCAGCTTTGGGTTTTGTTGATGCTTTGTATAGTTCTCAATTATATTTTATTTATAATTTTTTCTTTCTTTTTACCCTCCTGGTCCTCCACATATACATTATGGCTTTCAGTTTAGTGCTTTTAGGGGATTCTTGAGTGTGAAAACCAGTGGGTCTCTCTTGAGTTATTCTCCTTCTGTTTGCTTGTTTTTTCCTATTCCAGTGTATTGGTTTTTTTTATCTTATTATGTTTTATTATTATTCCTTAGAAGCTTGTTTTTGATGTTTTCTTTTTTCTTTTCTTTCTTCTTTTTTTTTTTTTTTGGTTTTGTTTTGTTCTTAATTTTTCAAGATAGAGTTTCACTGTATATCCCTGGTTGTCCTGGGATTAAGTTTATCAATCAGAACTGTTTGTTTTCTAATGAGAGGCAGAAAAGGGGTGGATCCAGATGCAAAATAACTCAGAGGAGTAAAGGGAGGGAAGCTGTAATAAAGTTATATTATGTGAGAAAGAAAATTATTTTCAATAAGAAGAAAAAATAAAAATGTAAACAAAAAGTTATTAGTTGTATTAGTTGTAAACGGAAAATGATATAAGTGAAACCATTATGTTGTTGGTGTATTTGCCTCCTCATTACATAGGCAAACTTCCCTGTAGAACAATGGTTTTCAACCTATGAGTTGAGACCCCCCCACAGAAGTTCCATATCAGATATACTGTATGTTAGATATTTTCATTATTATTCATAGCAGCAGCAAAATTATAGTTATAAAGTAGTAACAAAATACTTTTATAGTTGTGGGTCACTATACCATGAGGAATTGAATTAAAGGTTCACAGCTTTAGGAAGTTTGAAAACCACTGCCCTGGGACATTGGGGCTGCTCTGAGAAAAAGCATAATATCAGCTCAAAAGAAAGACGTTGAGCTTCTCATAACTGTCTTAGTGTTCTCATATTGCCTAATCAAGTAAATCCCTTCATCTGCAACAACCAAGCAGAAGCTGAAGAGTCAACAGAAGGCTGAATTGTAGATTCCTGATTTTAAACAACTTCTTCTTTCTCACTATAATTTAATACTTGTGAATTCTAGACTGCTTCTTGTGGTCAGCCATACTTGATTTCTATTGGACTGGAAACATAGATGCATGTTAATAGCTGCTTGCATTATGACTGCTAATTATGTTCCTCCCCTCCCCCACCCCAAAAAAAAACTACTGGCAAGAGAGTTTCTGGGTGTAGCTTCTGAGAACCTATCCCCTGCTGGTTCTGATTGGTAAATAAAGATGCCAATAGGTACTAGCAGGGGAGGACGGAGTTGAGATTTTAGGATTTCCTGGACTTGGGACCCCAGGATGAGGAAAGAGAGGGATCTACCATTCCAGGAGAGTTTGAGGGAGAGGAGAGGCTCCTTGCATGAGAAGAGTGCAGAACAGAGAGGAACTGTGTGGAGAAGCCGGGAGAGCAGAGCGCGGCCCAGAGGGCTGCACAACCGGCTCTAGAGCAGCCAAGATAGAACATAGGATTAGTAAGTAAAGCATGGGATTATTGGTGAGAGGTAGGTGTTGACATCATTGAGGTTAGACAGGAGCCCAGCAATTGTGCTGTTTAAGGCATATTAAAATGGAAAAGCTGTGTGTGTCTTTCGTTCAGGAATATAAACCATTGAGAAAAGTAGTGAACCAGTGAACCTGTGCCAGGATTTATTAATATTTAGTTCAAAACATGGTCAGCCTCTTTGTGGTTTTAAAGGATATAGTAGGTTATTAGAATTGTTTGGAAGCAAAGCATCAGACTAGGCATAGAGAATCATTGTTGTGATTCTGTCATTTCAAAGGTTGAAACAAGATTTCTGTTAAGCTGCCCTAAGATACATAATGAGTTCCAAGCTAAACTTAGTCTAGTGTTAAGATCCTGTCTTAAAATTAAAAGTAAAGTATGTTTAGAGGGATTGCTATCTAAGTCTCTCATAATGAGTTGTGAAAGTCTAACCTGCCACCCCACCCTAGACATCACTTGCTCCAAGGCTACACCAAAACACTCACTAGCCCAAGTATGGTTTGGGTCTTGAGCCAGCCCAGGAAAGGCAGTGCTAAGGTTCAGCTCAAATGCTGCACTGTGGCATCTCATCTGTTCAGACTCACGGTCTGGCAGTGCTGACAGGAAGGCAGGCAACTTTGAAGTTGCCAGTCTTCATCTAACTTGCAACCTGGGACAGCCAGATTCCACTGACTCCACAGGGTGGGAAACCTGCAGCAGGAATGGTCTTTCTGCCCTGGGGTGGCCCAGGGGTGGCCCAGGGGTGGCCCAGGGGTGGGTATGACTTGGCTTGGGGAAGGAGGCACACAGCTCTCCTAGTTTTTATCATCCACATTCTTTGAAGCTGATTATGAAACAAAAAATAAAATGCCACTAACAAAAAAAATTAAAGGTAAAGTAAAATAAAATAAAGAAAAGAAAAAAGAGAAAGGAAGAGAAGAGAAAAATTATAAGTTTTGGAAGCTATGATGGCAAATTAGAACAGTCATAACAGAGGATCTGGAAGACATTTCAGTTTATAATTTTAAGTAAAATGGAAATGACAATCTTCTGACAGTATCAAGAGAGGTTTGCTTACAAACCTTTGGACATTGACAAATGCCATTATTATTCTGCTAAACTGTAATATTAAACCAACTCTTAATGACTTATTTTCCTTGAAACCTCATGTAAGAAGTATCTATCTACAATGACAAGCACAGTGATACAAAATTAGTCAAGGTGCAGAGAATAAGAAGATGCAGACTGCTCATCCCTAAAGGGGATGTACTATGTAAATATACATAGTATATACATATAGGATGTATATATAAATAGGATGTAAATATGTACTAGACCCTACCTTCCAAGACTCAGGGATCTTTGTGGAAGAGGTGGAAAAGGGTTTAAGAGCCAGAGATGGTGGACGGCAATAAGAGACCAGTATCTCTGTACTCAGCAAGGCAGCTGCATATATTACTACTCAGTGGTTGCCACAGCATGCACAAAATCTTACAGGCCCAATTTAGAACAAACCACAGCATGGAGAAGGTGAGTTGGCCACAGAAAACCACCCCTAACTGTGGAAGTATTGGCAATTGCTAGCAGCTGGGAGCAGCAAAGACAGTTTTCTCTGACATTGTTCCTCCTGGTCGTTAACCAAGCTCCAGTGGATGATCACAAATCCAAGAATATTTGGAAAGCATAATTTGGTCTTGAAGGATTTAAAAAATAAAGGGCACAAGGTTGGTCAGGTAGGAAAACAGTAATGGATCTGGGAAGAGTTGAAAAAAAAGGGTAATACAATTGAAATATGTGTAAAACACTCAAATATATGTAAAACTGATAAATAGCTTCAGTTATATATAGAAAAAATGCTCTCAATAATTAGGATGTTCATATCTTAAGTTATGAAATATGGTTACTGCTTAATTTCTTTTACTAATCCATACAGCAATAGTGAATCTTATAATCAATTACATTTTATATTCAATAAAATAAGAACACTGGTATTTAGAGACTAAACCCAGAACCTTGAGTATTGTAAGCAAGAACTCTACCATTGATATATATCCCTAGTGCTTTCTAATTTGTATTAAGAATTCCCAGAAACAAAACTTTACATGTTACAATTTTACTTAATCATTTGAAAAAGTTAAAATGATGCCAAGAATCATGGACCATACTTATAAAAAGAGCATTTGGAATTTGGAAGCCAATCATGAATTTTGGGCAATTCTTTGATACTGAGATTCTGTCAAAATAAATAAATAAATAAATAAATAATAGAATGATAGAGGAGTTCCAATCATTACAAAACTAAAATAGAGTACATATTAGCTGACCTTTTTAAACAATAAATATCATAAAAAAGTAACTTTTAAATTTTGTCTAACAGCCGTAAACACTTTTAGATGGGTGCTAATCTGGTAAATGATCAATCTGCTTTTCTATAACTATAGGAAAAGTTTATAAACTGAATTCTGAAAGCAATATTAGAGACATTATTCTTTAGAAAACCTCAACAGACTCTCTTAGTTGAAAGACTTAGTGATGTCCTGTCAAAGATGTGTCTATTAAAAATAAATTTTTAGGTTCTGTTGTAAAATACTTCAAAGTTAAAAATAAATAAATACTTACTGATCCATCTTGTACAGACTTTTCATATCTATGCTTTTCCCCCTAATGTATGAGAATAAAACCAAAGACACACATCTTCTGTGTAGATGGTGATAAAGGAATACAAAACTAACACTGAAGAAAATGGTTTAAGGAACAGTAGATCTTAGTCTCATGGGCTATAAAATCCAGTGTTTATGGATTCAAAATAAACATAATAAGCCTAGCTCAAATGAGTAACTTTTTCAATGTTTAAAGAGTAGTAATTTTGATACTATATGTTAAAATCATCTCCATGTTTTCGCCTGGGGCTGTATAATTTATCATGTATGCCATTCAAACAAATTAAAAGAAACTTCAAAAGCATATAGAATACATGCAGTTATATATGCAGTTATAAAGAAAGAATGAGTGTTTACCTAGCATGAAATAAACTCTGAGTTTGGTTGAGGGCCCTGAATAAAATAGGCATAATATCAACATACACTGTGAATCCAGGATTCCAGAGAACAGGAAGGGCAATTTGAAGTTCAGTGTCATTCTGCTCTTCATTTTCAGTGAATTTGAAGCTAGAGTTTGATGAGCTGTAGGAAATTCTGTCTCAAAATTAATTGAAGTTTCTTCTTATATTTTTTTTTCTTTCTTAATAGTTTCTGTGTTGGAAATGCTTTGCACAGTAAGTTTGATCCTGAAAATTCAAGATAAAGAGATGCTAATGATGCCTAAGACATGTAAGGTAGCCAGGCATGGTGGCTCAGCCTGTAATCTTAGTCACAGGAGGCTGAGACAGGAGTATTAAGAGAAAGGTATTCAAGGCCAGCCTACACGGCATAATGAGTTCCGGCCAGGTCAAGCTACAAACTATGACACCGACCCACAAAACAAACAATTAAAAATACAAAAAACTAAGATTCAAAGTAAAAAAACTGTATAGTGAACTAAAAATTGTCACAAAGGCTGTGGACCTGGGTTCAATATCCAGAAAGCACATGGGGAGAGCAAAGAAGGAACTCTTGCAAGTTCTCTGCTGACCTCCCCATGTGTGCTTTGGTATGTATACACATGCTCCTATACAATGCTGCATATGCAGGCAGGCAAGGGTACATACACACACACACACACACACACACACACACACACAC
>JADRCD010245923.1:0-13032 GCA_019843815.1 Montemys delectorum | reverse complement strand
CCCTGCCTGTTCCCCCACCCCCAACCCCACTGCATCAGAACAGTTGTGTTCTGTGTCCTCTTGCCCATCCACCACTGGCAAGACATACTCTGGATTCACTCCCTAGGAGCCATGCATCTTGAACCATGGTTTAAACCGATCTGGGGTTGGGTAACTGAACTCAAAGGCTGCCGCACGAGATTCATCCACAGTAGAAGATTTCGACCATGCAACCCAAAGGTAATTCAAACTCAGATCCATTAAGGGTTCACTGCTCTGGTCTGAGGAGCTTCTGACAGCTGTCACCTGAGAGGCCACGAGGTCCGCAGCAGAGCCTTAATTCTATACGTACGTCTGACTCTGCATGCACCTTCGTGTATGTCTGACTCTGAGCACACCTTTGTGTCTGACTCTGCATATACCTTTGCATGCTGTGCTGCCTGTGGCTGCCCGACATGACTCACTCACGTTCAAGGCCCGGACACATTATGAGTTACTGTGCTTTTAAAAATAGTACTATGAAGTTTGCTGCTCTTACAGAAGCAATGGTTTAATAATAGAAAACAAAGATTTAACATTCTCTCCCTGTCCTTTCTCAGCATATATCAGATTAGTCTTATTTTTGGATTGTGCTGTGTTAGAATCTTTGGTTTTAAGTACTGTTGTTTGAGCATGGAGTGAGGGGGAGACTTAAGATCCCCCCAAATCTAGCCAAGAAGCTATTGACAGTTGATGGCTTCTGGGAGACAGAGAGCTGGCTTCCTTGAAGGGTGTGGATCCTGGTAGTCAACCATGCTCCAGTGGACAGCCATACAACAGAAGATTATGTGAGCGATGTAGGCTGGGCTGGGTGAGGTATCAGAAAAAGAGGACATTAAGTTAGGAGGAGTTGGGGTATGGATTTGGGAAGAATTAGGGCTAGAAGTAGAGGATGAATATGATCAAAATACATTGTAGGAATGTATGAGACTGTGCTGGCTGGTTTTGTGTCATCTTGACACAGGCTGGAGTTATCACAGAGAAGGGAGCTTCAGTTGGGGAAGTGCCTCCATGAGAGCCACCTGTGGGGCATTTTCTCAGTTGGTGATCAAGGTGGGAGGGCCCCTTGTGGGTGGTGCCATCCCTGGGCTGGTAGTCTTGGGTTCTATAGGAGAGCAGGCTGAGCAAGCCAGGGGAAGCAAGCCAGTAAGGAACATTCCCTCCATGGCCTCTGCATCAGCTGCTGCTTCCTGACCTGCTTGAGTTCCAGTCCTGACTTCCTCTGGTGATAAACAGCAATGTGGAAGTAAGCTCAATAAACCCTTTCTTCCCCAACTTCCTTCTTGGTCATGATGTTTGTGCAGGAATAGAAACCCTGACTAAGACAGACTCTCAAAGAATTAATCAAAATTTATATCAAAATTGCTGACTGAGTTCATAAGCAGTCAGCCAATGGGCTGTATTAGGGCAGAATTTCCAATGATTTCTCAAATGGCCCTAAATACGCTTCTTCTACTTTAGACTACATACATGTCCAAGTCAGTATGGTTGAATTTAATAGCTTATTATAAACTGCTGATTACAAGATCAAAATATCCATTCAGTCTCAAGAACATTGAAGAGGCTTTACATCCTTCAGGATCAAATATTCTGATAAATATTTAATTCATTATATTATTATCATTGTTGTTGTTCTTATTTTAGTTTTTTTTTTTTTTTTTTAAGACAAAGTTTCTCTGTCTAGCCCTACCTATCCTGGAACTCATTCTATAGACCAGGCTGGACTTGGTCCTGGACTCTGCCTGCTTCTGCCTCCCAAGTGCTGGGATTAAAGATGTGCCCTGACACCACTGCCATCTGAGACTTAATAATTTATGAAAAGTAAACAAGCACATCTATCTCATTAACATGCAAATTTACTTTGGTCTTTAATAAGTGGTAAACTTAAATTATACCAAATAATTGCTTTAAATAAATGTCTTGGGGCTAGAGAGATGGATCAGAAGCTAAGAGTGCTTTCCTCTTATAGGGAAGGCATTTGGTTTCCCTGCAACCCCAGCTCCAGAGGATCCAACACCCACTTCTAGCATCCATGGCCATTGCACTCACATACACAGACACACAGACATATACTTAATTAAAAATAATAAAAATAAGTCTAAATGAATTTGTTTGTGATTTGGTTGTCAGTAAACGTTTGGTTTGTAAAACCTATACTTAGAAAAAGGTTCTCGGGGCAAAGGGGGCTGACAGTGGAAGTTTAAGAAGCTCTCTGATTTAGGGGCCACTGGATGTGGCAGTTCCACCAGCAAAATCCTTCCTCCCTATGAACAGATGAACTCCTGTTGCAGAGCTGGATGATGTTGTGCCTGTACTGACCTCTGTACTCTGAAGTGATCTTGAAAACTCCCAGACTCTACTCAGAGCCCAGAGGCCTTCTTCAGGGCCATGAGAACCAGTCCCCCTCCCCCACCCCCCACCCCCACACTCATGACTGTCCCTCTGTGCCAGCACTCACCGAGAGGACAACTTGATGTTCTTTCGTCTTTTTCTCTGGAAAAGTTGCATGTTTTAGAGCCTCAGCTTCATGGCTGCTCAAGGTCAGGGCTGTGAGTGAACACCCTCTGCCCAGCATCTAGGAGAATGTGGCTTGACCTGAGAGTAGGGGACAGATGACTGCCTTCGTCAACCCATGGTTCTATGTCTGAGTGATTTGCAGACAAGGCAGTGGCGGTCGAGAGGTGATTGGTAATGTGTGCCAACCAACAGACCCTAAGCAAAGACAGTCTTTGGGCCTATTGCTGTGGGGACAAAGATGCTTGGAAATTAAGACTCAAAAACAAGGACAGATAGGAAGTCGCCAGTGAGGAACACTTACCACTCAAATCCCACTTCCCCATTGGAACCTTTTAGCAGGTGGTGTGTGTGTGTGTGTGTGTGTGTGTGTGTGTGTGTGTGTGTATGTGTGTGTATATGTGTGTGTGTATGTGTGTGTATGTATGGTGTATGTATGTATGTATATGGTGTGTGTGTATGTGTGGTGTGTGTGTGTGTATGTATGTGAGTGTATATGGTGTACATGTATGTTTATGTATGTGTGTGTGGTGTGTGTGTGCATGTGTGTGCATGTGTGTGTGTGAATCCTTATTGTATTCACTTGTGCCTGTCTAGACATATCATTTTCTATCCCACTGGTGAAACTAAGGAAGTTAGCCAAGGACACAGAACCAATGCTAGTCATTGTCCCCACTGGCCAAGGATGGGAAAATCCAAGCCACAAAGAAGATAACTACAAATAACTACACTTATTTGAAACAAATAAATTATGCTTAAAGTGATACTAAAAGTGTAAGAACTCACTGAATGTTTTAGGAAGGCAAGGTTGTATCCCAAGCTACCTTTCTTACCAGTCCCATCGTGGTAGGAGGTTATAAGGGGGTGTCCTTTACAAACAGACAGTAGGCGACGGGTGAGGGAGGATCGATAGAACTGCAGCAGAGGTGTTTGCTGCCTTTAATGAGCTGGCGCCTCTGGGCAATATTCCTTTGATGCTGTTCACACCATCAGGTGCAAAGTTAATGGGAAGCTCTAAGTGGCATCCAGCCACCTGAGCATCACTGGTAGGAGGCTTGCCTCTATTAGGGCCCCGCTGATGGGCGACGATAGCGACGCAAAGCACCACCTGGAATCTCTTTCATCCTCTCTTCGGCTTTTCCTTCTATCCCTCCCTTCCTCCTTTTTTATCTTCCTTCCTCTTTTCTTTCCTTTCAAGACAGAGTTTCGCTGTGTAGCTCAAGCTAACCTAGAAATCAAGATCTCCCTGCCTCAGCCTCCTGGGTGCTGGGATTACAAGAGTACATAGGTCACTGTGCTCTACTTACATTCTGTAGTGGGGACAAAGAAACTTGAATTAATTTAGTCTGTGGAGCGTGTCACCAAGCCTGAGGACAGGACAGGAGCTGGGGGAAAGGGTGCCACAGAGGAGCAGTTCTCCCAGTCTAGAATGTGGGGCTCTGGAAAGATACACGGGCATGGAGTGTAAACGGTGCAGAAAACAAACCAAAGCAAAACAAACCAATGGGGAGGAAGAGGCCTCTGATTAAGAGATTAAGAAACATATCAATGAAGCACCATGAACAAACTGAGCCCACAAAGGAAGCGAAGAGGTGAACTGCAGCAAGAAGCTTTTCCCATCCGCGGGGAAGCTCCCCGAAGCCGGCATCAGCCACAGTCCTTGCTCATCTCACTAGGTATAGACACCATCACTGTCTTCAGTGAGTGGAGATGTACTCAAGTGGAATGGTAGATAAATTGGCTTGCCTCCTGGGACTTACTTTCACAAACTCCAGGGTTTGAGCGCTCATCCCTAAACAGGATATGTATCACCTCTTCCAGAACTCGGGGACATGGGCAGAAAGAATGTAAGAGCTAGAGGGTGGGTGGAGGGAGTGCTGTCCTCTGTGTGTGGTGTGGATGTTGCACTCATGGACTGACAGCACCAATGGTCAACAGCACAAACAAGACCTGATCCATTAGTGGTCCATCTTGGGTGGGGGAGGGGCGCATGAGGTTGGCATCCTTCCAGGGTCACCTTCCTGGTAAGGGTTGCTGTGGGGGTGGGATCTTGTTTTTCTTCAGGGCCATTGGTAAGTTTTTCATGTAAGTAAAAAATCCTCACCATGCTCACGTGAGTAGCACCAATGACAAACACACACACCAGGACAACTAGGAAGTAAGGGTCACTGAGAGGAAGAGGAGGATCATGGGACTGGGAGGTGGGGGAGGGGGAGAGAGGGTAACTGGATGCAAATGACCAACACACATTATGTATGTATGTATGTATGTATGTATGTATGTATATAGATGGAATTGTGTACTGGCTGGTTTTGTGTGTCAACTTGACACAGGCTGGAGTTATCACAGAGAAGGAAGCTTCAGTTGAGGAAGTGCCTGCATGAGACCCAGCTGTGGGGCATTTTCTCAATCAGTGACCAAGGGGGTAGGGCCCTTGTGGGTGGTGCCATCCCTGGGCTGGAAGTCTTGGGTTCTATAAGAGAGCAGGCTGAGCAAGCCAGGAGAAGCAAGCCAGTAAGAAACATCCCTCCATGGCCTCTGCATCAGCTCCTGCTTCCTGACCTGCTTGAGTTCCAGTCCTGACTTCCTTGGTGATAAACAGCAATGTGGAAGTAAGCCAAATAAACCCTTTCCTCCCCAACTTGCTTCTTGGTCATGGTGTTTGTGCAGGAATAGAAACCCTGACTAAGACAGAGTGTAAAAGAATAATAAATAAATTAAAAATATTTTTTAAAAGGCCTCCAAGAAAAATGTTGTGTAGATAAAATTGTTGGTAAGCCATTGAAAAAAAATCACTGAAGCTGGGTGGTGGACACATGGAGAACTATTTTGTTGTTTTCTCAATGCTTTCTTCAGACTTGGTAATATCTACTATGAAAAGTTACATGAAAACAAAACTGTATTTTTATAAATAAAAGACAGTGACTCGTTTCTGTGCTTTCTCAATCTGGTATACAAAATTTTTCATTTGCTCTGCCCCAGACTTCATTCAGATCTCATTCTCTTGAGGTCTCTTTCCTGCCTGCCTCTCCACAAACAGCCCCCTCATGAACCATCTTTATCCTTGAATGCAGGATACTGGGGGCTAGCCAGTGGTTTTCTAGGCTCTGACTGAGATCTAGGATTGAGATGTCCAATGCAGCTCTGTGACATTTGACACTAGTCAACATCCTTCTAGGATGTTTGAGGGATTGTTCTGCCCCGGTTGTAGACAGCCAGGGACAGCAGACTTCACGGGTAGACCAGATGCTTAGATCTCAGTTGTCTAACCCCATACTTTAAAAGGTAACATTATTTGGCCAGGAGTTACTGCAGATGGATTTACTTAAGCTGAGGATGAGTCTTAACCCAGGCCTGGGGCTGGGAGGGGTTTGCTGGAGATGGTGGGATTGATTGCTCGGTGAGTAAAGGTGCTTTCTGGCAACATTCATGACCTGAGTTCGGTCTCTGAGTCCCGTGTTAATTACTTTTCTATAGTTGTGATAACGACGATATGGCACGAATGTGGGAACTTATAGAAGAGAAAGTTTATGGTTGGGCTTCTGGTTCCAGAGAGCTAGAGTCCATGACAGCAAAGCAGAGACGTGTGGTGGCTGGAACAGAAAGCTGAGAGATCACATCTTGAACCCCAGTTAGGAAGCTGAGAAAGCAAACTAGACAGCTCACAGCCCACTCTCAGTGAAGCCACCAGAGGTAGACCAAAGTCTTCACATGCTAGAGCTTATGGAAGACATTGTCATTCAGGGCACCACAGACTCACATGGTGGAAGGAGAGAGACTGAGAACACCACAGACTCACATGGTGGAAGGAGAGAGACTGACTCCTCTTGCATGGTGTCTTTTGACTTCTACACGCACACACAACACAAAGAATACATACATGTAAAAACTTTTAATAGGAGGTATTTGAATAGACAGCTATTCAGAAGAAAACATATGAACAGGAGGGCAGTCACCTGCAATAGAGAAACCAGGCCTGGAACAGTTCTCCTCTCCCAACCCCATAAGGAGCCTTGGCTTCTGACTCCAGCCTTGCAGATTCACAGCCCGGAAGTTCTCTGGCCTCCGAGTCTACAGCTGAGTGCCAGACACCACGGTTCCACCTGCGGTCCTCTACCTGCACTCACCACCACTCCGTCCAGCCCCTTCTTCACACCCCAGAGGATGACCGCAACTCTTCTTAAGGTGACAAGGGGGACCTTCAGAACTTGAGCATCACCTTGCAATGCACTGTTTCTGTCTAGATGTCTTATCTTGGCCATACCTTTCATTTTATTTTTAAAAAATGTTTATATATATACATCTATATTACATCTATATTACATATAGATATATTTGAGAATTTCATACACTATATTTTTGTCATAATCTTTCTTCCTACCAGCTTTTCCCAAATCTCCAACTTTCCCTACCCACCCAACTTCACACTTTTTCTCTTAAGAAATTCTAACCCTCCAAACAAAACAAAATGAATGAAAGCACACACACACACACACACACACACACACACACAGAATCAAAACAAAAACAGCATGGTATCTGATTTGTACTGACCAACTATTCCTTAGTTTGGGGCCTGCCCTGGGGTATGGTTGATATACCTAGTTCACTCCACTGAACAAAGATGGATTTTTCTCTCCTCCAGCAGCTTTTGTTGCAAATAGCTTCTTGGCTAAGAGAAGGATATGTGCACACTTTCCCAAATCCTTTTCTGACAGAATTACTGCTTCATGGGTTGGGTCCCTTCTTATCTCCTGTGCATACACATGCACATACAAGTACATACACAGATATGCATGCACACATGCATTATCATACAAACACACATTCAATGACTAATCTCTAGTTCATCAGAGTGATGTTCTTCACCTATTTACTGAGTCAACCCTGGTATCTACAGCACAGCTTCAGAAAAAAACAAGAGTTTTAAAAGAAGGGAAGAAAAATTATTTTGCTATGCTTTGGTACAAACCCATAATCCCAGCTACTCAGGAGACTGAGGCAGGAGGATCAAGGATGAGAAGCTGAAAACCATCTCGGGCTGGAAAGTGACTTTAAAACCAGCTTAGGCAGCTTAGCGATATTCACTTTAAAATCCAAGTGAGAAAAGGGCCAGGGATGTAGCTCAGTAGGATTGTCTGGTGTAGCTTCTATTCTCAGTACTACACACGTGCACAAACATGATTTGCTAGTCAACTGGCCTAAACAAAATCCTTTAAAACCATAGGAATTAACCCTGAAGGCAAACTCCTATGCCTTACTCATAAAGGTTATGAAGTTGGGGGTTGAAGTCTTGATGGGGTATCTCAGAGTTTCTGGGACTCTGTTCTCAGACCAAAGCTGTGCCTGGATCCTGAGGGACAACCTGCTCTGCAGAATTCTCCGTGGCACTGTTGGTCACAATAGGCATCTTGGCAGTTCATGTTCTAGGTCCTTTCTATTCCCTGACCCTCAGAATCCTTTGAGTGGCTTAAGCAGATAACCAGGGAAGCTTCTGCTAAGTTTCAAGGGACCCCAGGATGGGAAAGAGCCAGGAGCTCCCACAGCGAGGAGCAGATGGGCACAATCCCACCTCTGGAAGTTTCTGTAGGCCAATTTTTGATACCTTGAAGAACTAGGGATTTCTTGTAACTATGGAAACATAAATCTAGGCATTAAGGAGTCAGAGAGAAAACTGCTATTGTTGCCTTGACAACCGATAAACCCCCAAGTCTTTGTTTTTAGGAATAGAGGTAGCACACATTCTTCTTCTAGATTAATTTGTTTGTAAGAAGAAGTTAGAATGGCCCTGGGTACATTCTAGAGGCACACCATGGTTAAAGCATTGTGTGTGTGTGCCTGTGTGTGTGTGTGTGTGTGTATGTGTGGTGGGGGTGTTAGAAAGGCTGAGATACCTTGAGCTGGTCACATGTTCTCATTGTCTTAGTGCATGATCTCACATGGGATGGTGGCTTCTTATGCTCTACAGAGGTTGACTGATTCAAGCTGGTGTTGGGGAATGTTGTGAGAGAGCTCAGATCTTATTGTCACTAGGACAAATGTCCAGATGCTCAGTCCACTCCCCGCCCCCCTGTTTGCATATGAGATGTAGGCTTTGAGTGAACACTTTTGAGCCCACCCCTCTATGACTTCCAGCCTGCTGAGAAGTGCCCACGAGTAGCTGTGGCTCCAGGCTGCTTGGAACTCTATTTCCCAGGATCTTGTAAGATTTAGAATGTAAATCGTCATTTGGTCTCCAAGAGTGGCATGAAGCTTTCTGAGCTGAAGTCTAGACAGACTTTGAAGGTTTCCTCCCCGGAGCTAATCCTAGGGAACTAGTGATAGACAGCTTCTGGCCTTCCTGGGGTCTATGGTGCTCCATCTCCTTGTGCTCCATCACCAGCTGTCTTGGTGGGGAAACTGGCACTGAGACAAGAGAGGAAAATCGCAGGAAGGGCTTTCTGAAGGTTGTCGTATTGACAAATGTGGGATTATGGAAGGCACTGAGTAAAACCACAAAGACACATGTGCAAATTATTCATGGTGTGGCTGATGAGACAGACAGGTGGCAAGGCCCCCATCCAACTTCAGCCCCATCTCCAAAAGGGTAAACTCTCTTCAGTCATTTGCACATACTGTCAGTGTGTGGAGGGATGTTGAAAAAGATGGAGAAACTACCAAGGATCACATCTCTCTTCATCCCAGGATCTGCTACCATACCAAAGCTTAGTTTTTCTCCCAAGAATTTCAGAGATTCCAGAGCCATATGAAAGAACAACTTGGGGAAGTATACCAAGATCCCAGTTATACCTATGTCACAGACAGGCAGTGGGGCTCCGTGGTGCAGTCCTTCACTCCAGAACTTAGGAAGCAGAGGCAGGAGAGTTTTAAGTTCAAACCAGACTTGAACTGCATAATGAGTTCTAGGCCAGTCTAGGATCCATGGTAAAACTCTATAAAAAGTAAAACAAAAGAAAACAAAAAAAAAAACCAACAACAAAAATCCCTGTCCCTGCAAAAAGGCAGAAAGCAAATGCCTTCCTCTCCCCACCCAGACAACAGAAAGCGGATGGAACTCAGGGGGACGAGAGGTGCGAGCCAGGCTGAAAGCAAATGCTTGCTGAAATAGCCAATCGCCTCTTCCCTGACCCACGGGGTGACCCAGCCTCCTATTTTCTTGATGGGTTCAATTTACTCATATCAAATGTAGACAAAAATGGAGCCTTGTCATGGAAAATCAGCAGGTTTGTGAATTAGGAAATGATCTAAAAGCATTAAAAATGCAGGCGATGAATCAATTCTGACATATTGCTTCTTTGTCAACTTTGTGACCATTGAACTTGTTGCCGATCTGAAGGGTATTTCATAAAAAGCTGCTTTTATTAACACGCATCAGACAAGGATTTATCTTATTAAATCTGGGATAAGAAGCAAAGCTGTTCTTGGGTTACTTGGGGTGACAGTTTTGAGCCACTGTTTTTCACACACCACTGAGACAACGGAAATGAATCCTCGTCGGTCCCTGGTTCCATTTTGCAAGTTACTTTAAAAACTAATAAAGGGAAATCATGCAGACAGCCTCGTGCGTCTTGTCTGTCCCTGGCGTTTGCTCGCTCTTCCTGGGCTGTCATTTTTTGCTATGAGATGCCTTTTTCCCCCTTCTACTTCTGTTTAAAACAATCACCTTTTTTATTAAAAAAAAAAATGGTTTTCGAACCGGGTATTAGAAACTTGATTATGTGGTGACAGGCGGCTCCTGACATTTCAGGAAGTGGGTGGAAAGCGGGAATTTTAAAGTGGATGAGTCATGGGGGATTAGAGAGGAAGCCACAGCAGCTGGGGGCAGCAGCTTCAGAGCAGATTTCATGGCTTATTCTGAAAGGCTACAGGGTACTTGCCTTTGTGAAGGCCAAATGGCAGACAATCACTGACACTGACGCACAGGGAACAGGGGGTGGGATGGAGGGTAGCCGGATACAGGCTGAAGAGGCAGGTGGATCCTGCTCTGGGGAAGGGGCCTAACCCTTAGCTTGCCTCTGAGGGTATGGCTGTACACAGGGATGTCAGATGGAGGCTTTGTCTTGCTGGAGCAGGGGGGCACTGAGGGTCATTCTTGAAGTTACTGACGTTTTGTTTTTTAATTGGTCTGTGTGTGTGTGTGTCTGTGTGTGTGTGTGTGTGTGTGTGTGTGTCTGTGTGTCTGTGTGTCTGTGTGTGTGTCTAGGAGAGCCATGTAGGTCAGAGTGGATTGACACTGAATGTTTGTCTCTGTAGATCTTCACTTTAGTTTCAAGGAAACAGTCTCTCAGTCACATTTGACTATGTGGACTGGCCGGCAAGTTCCCAGGGAATCTTGTGTTGGGATTAGAGGCATGAGCTTTCCTGCCAAACTTTTAAAGCTGATGCTGTGAATCCAAATTCAGATACTCATTCTTGTATGTCAAAACCATCTTCTGAGCCCATTTGCTTTTGGAGGCAGGTCCCATTAATGTAGTCTCAGCTGGTCTTGAACTCGAAATGTATCAGTTCTCAAGTACTTAAGAGAAACTCTGTGATGATCCCAACTCCAGTGTAGAGCAGCATGCATCTTCTCTTTCACTATCTTCATTCTCTAGTTGGTTGTTCAAGTGGTGTACTGAAGCTGTTATATCTCTCAGATGGATCCCTGCTGGGCTCACTTGGGGGTCTGTAATCAGAGGGACCAGGGTGTAGCCTCAGGTGCATTTGATATCCTTACTCAGATGCAGTTGCATTGGTCTTTAGGAACCTGGTGATCCCAAGTTGATCAGAAATGATCAGTTGATCGCATCACTTGCCATCATAAGAATCTTGGAATAATAACAGGAAGCTAAACTTTATTAACTGAGGATGGTGCCAGTGCTGTGGGGAGCAATCAGTAAAGTGTCCTGGCTTTCAGCCAACGGTTGGGCTGCTGGGATGTCTCATGCAGGTGTGAAGCTTGGTTCCTTCTGGAACCCAGTGGGCTCCACAGTTAGGGGGAGGTGACAGCTGCATGGCCAGGAAGACGGTGGTTCTTGTAATCTCGGCCTAGGGTTAGGACTGCTGATGTGTCTCAGGTTTTTACTCATTTAAAAATTTATTTATTTTTAAGATAGGTTCTTGCTGGGCAGTGGTGGTACACACCATTAATGCCAGCAGTCAAGAGGCAGAGGCAGGCAGATCTTTGAGATGGAGGTCAACCTGGTCTACAGAGTGAGTTCTAGGACAGCCAGGACCACACAGAGAGATCCTGTCTCAAACAAAACAAAAAAGACAAACAAAAAGATTCTCAGTTACCCAAGCTGGCCTTGAACTCATGATGTCTCCAAGTATAACCTTGAATTTCTAATTTTCCTGCCTCTATCTCAAAGTGCTGGGATTCCAGGTAGCTGCAAACCTAGTTTATGTGGTGCTTAGGATAAGCCCAGGTCTCATCCCCTTAGGTTAGCACTCTGCCAACTGTATTCCATTCTCAGCACTAAAACTTATTTTTTAAATAGTGCTGACAGAACACTAAAAATCGCCAGCATTTTACCAGAGGAAAACGTTTAACTCGATAAGCAGTCCCTGGTTTCTCTTCCTGACAAGTCAACTAACTGTTGGCCTAAGCTGGGCTCTTGGGTTTTGTGTTGGTTGTTGCTGTTGGGGCCTAGGACTGTCTTGACTGAAGCATATGATGGACGTTTTACCAGGACGTCATCTCCACACCTGTGGACTTCAGCTTGTCCGCATGCCCTCCCTGCCTCTGTCATTCTCCAGGAAACTTCTGCCTTCAGCTGAAAGAGCCTGGGCCAGCTGCTTACCAAGGAGACCTTTTTGGGGAGAGAAAAAGTCTTCCTTGTGTATCGGCCCACAATCAGATTCCTAAGAGCTCTGCCAGATGGATGACTCAGCAGAGTTATGCCTGTGTGAATAGTTGATCCCAGAGGAACCGTGTAGCTGACCTTCAGAGATACAAGAAATGCTCATTGTCTGAGGTTATTAGGTTTTGGGGTTATTTGTTACTTGGCAAAAGCTAACTATTACAGACATTACTCATTAAGCTTATTGGGCACCGAGCAGATACTACTGCTGTGCTAAAAGTTGTCCACACGTAATGTAACATAAAGTTCTGAAGCTTTGGGGTGGCAGGGGTCACTGACTTTAAAGCACAAGGTATTCTTGTTGCCATGGATACTTCCACTGAGACATTAGAGTGGAGAAAGAGAAACCTAGTGTTGCCTTGACAACAGGGTTGCCAATTGAAATCTGGGAAGGCAAAGGACTATTAAAAATAAAAGGGGGGGGGGGTTTAAGCCCTTCCCCCAGCATCTTGCTTTCATTCCCTTGATGGCCTATCAGAAGCAAGTATCATCTGAATTGGGAGCTATAGGTTGAGCAGCAGGAAACACTCCCCTCCTCCTGGCCCATCCCACAGCAGGAGAAGACCGCACAGCCAGGAAGGGGCAGGAAGCAACAGGAAGCAGCAAGAAGTGGCAGGAAGTAGCAAGAAGAGGCAGGAAGCAGCAGGAAGAGGCAGGA
>JADRCD010245921.1:0-13027 GCA_019843815.1 Montemys delectorum | reverse complement strand
CCCTGCCTGTTCCCCCACCCCCAACCCCACTGCATCAGAACAGTTGTATTCTGTGTCCTCTTGCCCATCCACCACTGGCAAGACATACTCTGGATTCACTCCCTAGGAGCCATGCATCTTGAACCATGGTTTAAACCGATCTGGGGTTGGGTAACTGAACTCAAAGGCTGCCGCACGAGATTCATCCACAGTAGAAGATTTCGACCATGCAACCCAAAGGTAATTCAAACTCAGATCCATTAAGGGTTCACTGCTCTGGTCTGAGGAGCTTCTGACAGCTGTCACCTGAGAGGCCACGAGGTCCGCAGCAGAGCCTTAATTCTATACGTACGTCTGACTCTGCATGCACCTTCGTGTATGTCTGACTCTGAGCACACCTTTGTGTCTGACTCTGCATACACCTTTGCATGTTGTGCTGCCTGTGGCTGCCCGACATGACTCACTCACGTTCAAGGCCCGGACACATTATGAGTTACTGTGCTTTTAAAAATAGTACTATGAAGTTTGCAGCTCTTACAGGAGCAATGGTTTAATAATAGAAAACTAAGATTTAACATTCTCCCCCTGTCCTTTCTCAGCATATATCAGATTAGTCTTATTTTTGGATTGTGCTGTGTTAGAATCTTTGGTTTTAAGTACTGTTGTTTGAGCATGGAGTGAGGGGGAGACTTAAGATCCCCCCAAATCTAGCCAAGAAGCTATTGACAGTTGATGGCTTCTGGGAGACAGAGAGCTGGCTTCCTTGAAGGGTGTGGATCCTGGTAGTCAACCATGCTCCAGTGGACAGCCATACAACAGAAGATTATGTGAGCGATGTAGGCTGGGCTGGGTGAGGTATCAGAAAAAGAGGACATTAAGTTAGGAGGAGTTGGGGTATGGATTTGGGAAGAATTAGGGCTAGAAGTAGAGGATGAATATGATCAAAATACATTGTAGGAATGTATGAGACTGTGCTGGCTGGTTTTGTGTCATCTTGACACAGGCTGGAGTTATCACAGAGAAGGGAGCTTCAGTTGGGGAAGTGCCTCCATGAGAGCCACCTGTGGGGCATTTTCTCAGTTGGTGATCAAGGTGGGAGGGCCCCTTGTGGGTGGTGCCATCCCTGGGCTGGTAGTCTTGGGTTCTATAGGAGAGCAGGCTGAGCAAGCCAGGGGAAGCAAGCCAGTAAGGAACATTCCCTCCATGGCCTCTGCATCAGCTGCTGCTTCCTGACCTGCTTGAGTTCCAGTCCTGACTTCCTCTGGTGATAAACAGCAATGTGGAAGTAAGCTCAATAAACCCTTTCTTCCCCAACTTCCTTCTTGGTCATGATGTTTGTGCAGGAATAGAAACCCTGACTAAGACAGACTCTCAAAGAATTAATCAAAATTTATATCAAAATTGCTGACTGAGTTCATAAGCAGTCAGCCAATGGGCTGTATTAGGGCAGAATTTCCAATGATTTCTCAAATGGCCCTAAATACGCTTCTTCTACTTTAGACTACATACATGTCCAAGTCAGTATGGTTGAATTTAATAGCTTATTATAAACTGCTGATTACAAGATCAAAATATCCATTCAGTCTCAAGAACATTGAAGAGGCTTTACATCCTTCAGGATCAAATATTCTGATAAATATTTAATTCATTATATTATTATCATTGTTGTTGTTCTTATTTTAGTTTTTTTTTTTTTTTTTTAAGACAAAGTTTCTCTGTCTAGCCCTACCTATCCTGGAACTCATTCTATAGACCAGGCTGGACTTGGTCCTGGACTCTGCCTGCTTCTGCCTCCCAAGTGCTGGGATTAAAGATGTGCCCTGACACCACTGCCATCTGAGACTTAATAATTTATGAAAAGTAAACAAGCACATCTATCTCATTAACATGCAAATTTACTTTGGTCTTTAATAAGTGGTAAACTTAAATTATACCAAATAATTGCTTTAAATAAATGTCTTGGGGCTAGAGAGATGGATCAGAAGCTAAGAGTGCTTTCCTCTTATAGGGAAGGCATTTGGTTTCCCTGCAACCCCAGCTCCAGAGGATCCAACACCCACTTCTAGCATCCATGGCCATTGCACTCACATACACAGACACACAGACATATACTTAATTAAAAATAATAAAAATAAGTCTAAATGAATTTGTTTGTGATTTGGTTGTCAGTAAACGTTTGGTTTGTAAAACCTATACTTAGAAAAAGGTTCTCGGGGCAAAGGGGGCTGACAGTGGAAGTTTAAGAAGCTCTCTGATTTAGGGGCCACTGGATGTGGCAGTTCCACCAGCAAAATCCTTCCTCCCTATGAACAGATGAACTCCTGTTGCAGAGCTGGATGATGTTGTGCCTGTACTGACCTCTGTACTCTGAAGTGATCTTGAAAACTCCCAGACTCTACTCAGAGCCCAGAGGCCTTCTTCAGGGCCATGAGAACCAGTCCCCCTCCCCCACCCCCCACCCCCACACTCATGACTGTCCCTCTGTGCCAGCACTCACCGAGAGGACAACTTGATGTTCTTTCGTCTTTTTCTCTGGAAAAGTTGCATGTTTTAGAGCCTCAGCTTCATGGCTGCTCAAGGTCAGGGCTGTGAGTGAACACCCTCTGCCCAGCATCTAGGAGAATGTGGCTTGACCTGAGAGTAGGGGACAGATGACTGCCTTCGTCAACCCATGGTTCTATGTCTGAGTGATTTGCAGACAAGGCAGTGGCGGTCGAGAGGTGATTGGTAATGTGTGCCAACCAAGAGACCCTAAGCAAAGACAGTCTTTGGGCCTATTGCTGTGGGGACAAAGATGCTTGGAAATTAAGACTCAAAAACAAGGACAGATAGGAAGTCGCCAGTGAGGAACACTTACCACTCAAATCCCACTTCCCCATTGGAACCTTTTAGCAGGTGGTGTGTGTGTGTGTGTGTGTGTGTGTGTGTGTGTGTGTGTGTATGTGTGTGTATATGTGTGTGTGTATGTGTGTGTATGTATGGTGTATGTATGTATGTATATGGTGTGTGTGTATGTGTGGTGTGTGTGTGTGTATGTATGTGAGTGTATATGGTGTACATGTATGTTTATGTATGTGTGTGTGGTGTGTGTGTGCATGTGTGTGCATGTGTGTGTGTGAATTCTTATTGTATTCACTTGTGCCTGTCTAGACATATCATTTTCTATCCCACTGGTGAAACTAAGGAAGTTAGCCAAGGACACAGAACCAATGCTAGTCATTGTCCCCACTGGCCAAGGATGGGAAAATCCAAGCCACAAAGAAGATAACTACAAATAACTACACTTATTTGAAACAAATAAATTATGCTTAAAGTGATACTAAAAGTGTAAGAACTCACTGAATGTTTTAGGAAGGCAAGGTTGTATCCCAAGCTACCTTTCTTACCAGTCCCATCGTGGTAGGAGGTTATAAGGGGGTGTCCTTTACAAACAGACAGTAGGCGACGGGTGAGGGAGGATCGATAGAACTGCAGCAGAGGTGTTTGCTGCCTTTAATGAGCTGGCGCCTCTGGGCAATATTCCTTTGATGCTGTTCACACCATCAGGTGCAAAGTTAATGGGAAGCTCTAAGTGGCATCCAGCCACCTGAGCATCACTGGTAGGAGGCTTGCCTCTATTAGGGCCCCGCTGATGGGCGACGATAGCGACGCAAAGCACCACCTGGAATCTCTTTCATCCTCTCTTCGGCTTTTCCTTCTATCCCTCCCTTCCTCCTTTTTTATCTTCCTTCCTCTTTTCTTTCCTTTCAAGACAGAGTTTCTCTGTGTAGCTCAAGCTAACCTAGAAATCAAGATCTCCCTGCCTCAGCCTCCTGGGTGCTGGGATTACAAGAGTACATAGGTCACTGTGCTCTACTTACATTCTGTAGTGGGGACAAAGAAACTTGAATTAATTTAGTCTGTGGAGCGTGTCACCAAGCCTGAGGACAGGACGAAGAGTGGAGCTGGGGGAAAGGGTGCCACAGAGGAGCAGTTCTCCCAGTCTAGAATGTGGGGCTCTGGAAAGATACACGGGCATGGAGTGTAAACGGTGCAGAAAACAAACCAAAGCAAAACAAACCAATGGGGAGGAAGAGGCCTCTGATTAAGAGATTAAGAAACATATCAATGAAGCACCATGAACAAACTGAGCCCACAAAGGAAGCGAAGAGGTGAACTGCAGCAAGAAGCTTTTCCCATCCGCGGGGAAGCTCCCCGAAGCCGGCATCAGCCACAGTCCTTGCTCATCTCACTAGGTATAGACACCATCACTGTCTTCAGTGAGTGGAGATGTACTCAAGTGGAATGGTAGATAAATTGGCTTGCCTCCTGGGACTTACTTTCACAAACTCCAGGGTTTGAGCGCTCATCCCTAAACAGGATATGTATCACCTCTTCCAGAACTCGGGGACATGGGCAGAAAGAATGTAAGAGCTAGAGGGTGGGTGGAGGGAGTGCTGTCCTCTGTGTGTGGTGTGGATGTTGCACTCATGGACTGACAGCACCAATGGTCAACAGCACAAACAAGACCTGATCCATTAGTGGTCCATCTTGGGTGGGGGAGGGGCGCATGAGGTTGGCATCCTTCCAGGGTCACCTTCCTGGTAAGGGTTGCTGTGGGGGTGGGATCTTGTTTTTCTTCAGGGCCATTGGTAAGTTTTTCATGTAAGTAAAAAATCCTCACCATGCCCACGTGAGTAGCACTAATGACAAACACACACACCAGGACAACTAGGAAGTAAGGGTCACTGAGAGGAAGAGGAAGATCATGGGACTGGGAGGTGGGGGAGGGGGAGAGAGGGTAACTGGATGCAAATGACCAACACACATTATGTATGTATGTATGTATGTATGTATGTATATAGATGGAATTGTGTACTGGCTGGTTTTGTGTGTCAACTTGACACAGGCTGGAGTTATCACAGAGAAGGAAGCTTCAGTTGAGGAAGTGCCTGCATGAGACCCAGCTGTGGGGCATTTTCTCAATCAGTGACCAAGGGGGTAGGGCCCTTGTGGGTGGTGCCATCCCTGGGCTGGAAGTCTTGGGTTCTATAAGAGAGCAGGCTGAGCAAGCCAGGAGAAGCAAGCCAGTAAGAAACATCCCTCCATGGCCTCTGCATCAGCTCCTGCTTCCTGACCTGCTTGAGTTCCAGTCCTGACTTCCTTGGTGATAAACAGCAATGTGGAAGTAAGCCAAATAAACCCTTTCCTCCCCAACTTGCTTCTTGGTCATGGTGTTTGTGCAGGAATAGAAACCCTGACTAAGACAGAGTGTAAAAGAATAATAAATAAATTAAAAATATTTTTTAAAAGGCCTCCAAGAAAAATGTTGTGTAGATAAAATTGTTGGTAAGCCATTGAAAAAAAATCACTGAAGCTGGGTGGTGGACACATGGAGAACTATTTTGTTGTTTTCTCAATGCTTTCTTCAGACTTGGTAATATCTACTATGAAAAGTTACATGAAAACAAAACTGTATTTTTATAAATAAAAGACAGTGACTCGTTTCTGTGCTTTCTCAATCTGGTATACAAAATTTTTCATTTGCTCTGCCCCAGACTTCATTCAGATCTCATTCTCTTGAGGTCTCTTTCCTGCCTGCCTCCCCACAAACAGCCCCCTCATGAACCATCTTTATCCTTGAATGCAGGATACTGGGGGCTAGCCAGTGGTTTTCTAGGCTCTGACTGAGCTAGAGTCCATGACAGCAAAGCAGAGACGTGTGGTGGCTGCAACAGAAAGCTGAGAGATCACATCTTGAACCCCAGTTAGGAAGCTGAGAAAGCAAACTAGACAGCTCACAGCCCACTCTCAGTGAAGCCACCAGAGGTAGACCAAAGTCTTCACATGCTAGAGCTTATGGAAGACATTGTCATTCAGGGCACCACAGACTCACATGGTGGAAGGAGAGAGACTGAGAACACCACAGACTCACATGGTGGAAGGAGAGAGACTGACTCCTCTTGCATGGTGTCTTTTGACTTCTACACGCACACACAACACAAAGAATACATACATGTAAAAACTTTTAATAGGAGGTATTTGAATAGACAGCTATTCAGAAGAAAACATATGAACAGGAGGGCAGTCACCTGCAGTAGAGAAACCAGGCCTGGAACAGTTCTCCTCTCCCAACCTCATAAGGAGCCTTGGCTTCTGACTCCAGCCTTGCAGATTCACAGCCCGGAAGTTCTCTGGCCTCCGAGTCTACAGCTGAGTGCCAGACACCACGGTTCCACCTGCGGTCCTCTACCTGCACTCACCACCACTCCGTCCAGCCCCTTCTTCACACCCCAGAGGATGACCGCAACTCTTCTTAAGGTGACAAGGGGGACCTTCAGAACTTGAGCATCACCTTGCAATGCACTGTTTCTGTCTAGATGTCTTATCTTGGCCATACCTTTCATTTTATTTTTAAAAAATGTTTATATATATACATCTATATTACATCTATATTACATATAGATATATTTGAGAATTTCATACACTATATTTTTGTCCTAATCTTTCTTCCTACCAGCTTTTCCCAAATCTCCAACTTTCCCTACCCACCCAACTTCACACTTTTTCTCTTAAGAAATTCTAACCCTCCAAACAAAACAAAATGAATGAAAGCACACACACACACACACACACACACATACACACACACACACACACACACAGAATCAAAACAAAAACAGCATGGTATCTGATTTGTACTGACCAACTATTCCTTAGTTTGGGGCCTGCCCTGGGGTATGGTTGATATACCTAGTTCACTCCACTGAACAAAGATGGATTTTTCTCTCCTCCAGCAGCTTTTGTTGCAAATAGCTTCTTGGCTAAGAGAAGGATATGTGCACACTTTCCCAAATCCTTTTCTGACAGAATTACTGCTTCATGGGTTGGGTCCCTTCTTATCTCCTGTGCATACACATGCACATACAAGTACATACACAGATATGCATGCACACATGCATTATCATACAAACACACATTCAATGACTAATCTCTAGTTCATCAGAGTGATGTTCTTCACCTATTTACTGAGTCAACCCTGGTATCTACAGCACAGCTTCAGAAAAAAACAAGAGTTTTAAAAGAAGGGAAGAAAAATTATTTTGCTATGCTTTGGTACAAACCCATAATCCCAGCTACTCAGGAGACTGAGGCAGGAGGATCAAGGATGAGAAGCTGAAGACCATCTCGGGCTGGAAAGTGACTTTAAAACCAGCTTAGGCAGCTTAGCGATATTCACTTTAAAATCCAAGTGAGAAAAGGGCCAGGGATGTAGCTCAGTAGGATTGTCTGGTGTAGCTTCTATTCTCAGTACTACACACGTGCACAAACATGATTTGCTAGTCAACTGGCCTAAACAAAATCCTTTAAAACCATAGGAATTAACCCTGAAGGCAAACTCCTATGCCTTACTCATAAAGGTTATGAAGTTGGGGGTTGAAGTCTTGATGGGGTATCTCAGAGTTTCTGGGACTCTGTTCTCAGACCAAAGCTGTGCCTGGATCCTGAGGGACAACCTGCTCTGCAGAATTCTCCGTGGCACTGTTGGTCACAATAGGCATCTTGGCAGTTCATGTTCTAGGTCCTTTCTATTCCCTGACCCTCAGAATCCTTTGAGTGGCTTAAGCAGATAACCAGGGAAGCTTCTGCTAAGTTTCAAGGGACCCCAGGATGGGAAAGAGCCAGGAGCTCCCACAGCGAGGAGCAGATGGGCACAATCCCACCTCTGGAAGTTTCTGTAGGCCAATTTTTGATACCTTGAAGAACTAGGGATTTCTTGTAACTATGGAAACATAAATCTAGGCATTAAGGAGTCAGAGAGAAAACTGCTATTGTTGCCTTGACAACCGATAAACCCCCAAGTCTTTGTTTTTAGGAATAGAGGTAGCACACATTCTTCTTCTAGATTAATTTGTTTGTAAGAAGAAGTTAGAATGGCCCTGGGTACATTCTAGAGGCACACCATGGTTAAAGCATTGTGTGTGTGTGCCTGTGTGTGTGTGTCTGTGTGTGTGTGTGTGTGTGTGTGTGTGGTGGGGGTGTTAGAAAGGCTGAGATACCTTGAGCTGGTCACATGTTCTCATTGTCTTAGTGCATGATCTCACATGGGATGGTGGCTTCTTATGCTCTACAGAGGTTGACTGATTCAAGCTGGTGTTGGGGAATGTTGTGAGAGAGCTCAGATCTTATTGTCACTAGGACAAATGTCCAGATGCTCAGTCCACTCCCCGCCCCCCTGTTTGCATATGAGATGTAGGCTTTGAGTGAACACTTTTGAGCCCACCCCTCTATGACTTCCAGCCTGCTGAGAAGTGCCCACGAGTAGCTGTGGCTCCAGGCTGCTTGGAACTCTATTTCCCAGGATCTTGTAAGATTTAGAATGTAAATCGTCATTTGGTCTCCAAGAGTGGCATGAAGCTTTCTGAGCTGAAGTCTAGACAGACTTTGAAGGTTTCCTCCCCGGAGCTAATCCTAGGGAACTAGTGATAGACAGCTTCTGGCCTTCCTGGGGTCTATGGTGCTCCATCTCCTTGTGCTCCATCACCAGCTGTCTTGGTGGGGAAACTGGCACCGAGACAAGAGAGGAAAATCGCAGGAAGGGCTTTCTGAAGGTTGTCGTATTGACAAATGTGGGATTATGGAAGGCACTGAGTAAAACCACAAAGACACATGTGCAAATTATTCATGGTGTGGCTGATGAGACAGACAGGTGGCAAGGCCCCCATCCAACTTCAGCCCCATCTCCAAAAGGGTAAACTCTCTTCAGTCATTTGCACATACTGTCAGTGTGTGGAGGGATGTTGAAAAAGATGGAGAAACTACCAAGGATCACATCTCTCTTCATCCCAGGATCTGCTACCATACCAAAGCTTAGTTTTTCTCCCAAGAATTTCAGAGATTCCAGAGCCATATGAAAGAACAACTTGGGGAAGTATACCAAGATCCCAGTTATACCTATGTCACAGACAGGCAGTGGGGCTCTGTGGTGCAGTCCTCCACTCCAGAACTTAGGAAGCAGAGGCAGGAGAGTTTTAAGTTCAAACCAGACTTGAACTGCATAATGAGTTCTAGGCCAGTCTAGGATCCATGGTAAAACTCTATAAAAAGTAAAACAAAACAAAACAAAACAAAACAAAAAACCAACAACAAAAATCCCTGTCCCTGCAAAAAGGCAGAAAGCAAATGCCTTCCTCTCCCCACCCAGACAACAGAAAGCGGATGGAACTCAGGGGGACGAGAGGTGCGAGCCAGGCTGAAAGCAAATGCTTGCTGAAATAGCCAATCGCCTCTTCCCTGACCCACGGGGTGACCCAGCCTCCTATTTTCTTGATGGGTTCAATTTACTCATATCAAATGTAGACAAAAATGGAGCCTTGTCATGGAAAATCAGTAGGTTTGTGAATTAGGAAATGATCTAAAAGCATTAAAAATGCAGGCGATGAATCAATTCTGACATATTGCTTCTTTGTCAACTTTGTGACCATTGAACTTGTTGCCGATCTGAAGGGTATTTCATAAAAAGCTGCTTTTATTAACACACATCAGACAAGGATTTATCTTATTAAATCTGGGATAAGAAGCAAAGCTGTTCTTGGGTTACTTGGGGTGACAGTTTTGAGCCACTGTTTTTCACACACCACTGAGACAACGGAAATGAATCCTCGTCGGTCCCTGGTTCCATTTTGCAAGTTACTTTAAAAACTAATAAAGGGAAATCATGCAGACAGCCTCGTGCGTCTTGTCTGTCCCTGGCGTTTGCTCGCTCTTCCTGGGCTGTCATTTTTTGCTATGAGATGCCTTTTTCCCCCTTCTACTTCTGTTTAAAACAATCACCTTTTTTATTAAAAAAAAAAATGGTTTTCGAACCGGGTATTAGAAACTTGATTATGTGGTGACAGGCGGCTCCTGACATTTCAGGAAGTGGGTGGAAAGCGGGAATTTTAAAGTGGATGAGTCATGGGGGATTAGAGAGGAAGCCACAGCAGCTGGGGGCAGCAGCTTCAGAGCAGATTTCATGGCTTATTCTGAAAGGCTACAGGGTACTTGCCTTTGTGAAGGCCAAATGGCAGACAATCACTGACACTGACGCACAGGGAACAGGGGGTGGGATGGAGGGTAGCCGGGTACAGGCTGAAGAGGCAGGTGGATCCTGCTCTGGGGAAGGGGCCTAACCCTTAGCTTGCCTCTGAGGGTATGGCTGTACACAGGGATGTCAGATGGAGGCTTTGTCTTGCTGGAGCAGGGGGGCACTGAGGGTCATTCTTGAAGTTACTGACGTTTTGTTTTTTAATTGGTCTGTGTGTGTGTGTGTGTCTGTGTGTGTGTGTCTGTGTGTGTGTGTGTGTGTGTCTGTGTGTCTGTGTGTCTGTGTGTGTGTCTAGGAGAGCCATGTAGGTCAGAGTGGATTGACACTGAATGTTTGTCTCTGTAGATCTTCACTTTAGTTTCAAGGAAACAGTCTCTCAGTCACATTTGACTATGTGGACTGGCCGGCAAGTTCCCAGGGAATCTTGTGTTGGGATTAGAGGCATGAGCTTTCCTGCCAAGCTTTTAAAGCTGATGCTATGAATCCAAATTCAGATACTCATTCTTGTATGTCAAAACCATCTTCTGAGCCCATTTGCTTTTGGAGGCAGGTCCCATTAATGTAGTCTCAGCTGGTCTTGAACTCGAAATGTATCAGTTCTCAAGTACTTAAGAGAAACTCTGTGATGATCCCAACTCCAGTGTAGAGCAGCATGCATCTTCTCTTTCACCATCTTCATTCTCTAGTTGGTTGTTCAAGTGGTGTACTGAAGCTGTTATATCTCTCAGATGGATCCCTGCTGGGCTCACTTGGGGGTCTGTAATCAGAGGGACCAGGGTGTAGCCTCAGGTGCATTTGATATCCTTACTCAGATGCAGTTGCATTGGTCTTTAGGAACCTGGTGATCCCAAGTTGATCAGAAATGATCAGTTGATCGCATCACTTGCCATCATAAGAATCTTGGAATAATAACAGGAAGCTAAACTTTATTAACTGAGGATGGTGCCAGTGCTGTGGGGAGCAATCAGTAAAGTGTCCTGGCTTTCAGCCAACGGTTGGGCTGCTGGGATGTCTCATGCAGGTGTGAAGCTTGGTTCCTTCTGGAACCCAGTGGGCTCCACAGTTAGGGGAAGGTGACAGCTGCATGGCCAGGAAGACGGTGGTTCTTGTAATCTCGGCCTAGGGTTAGGACTGCTGATGTGTTTCAGGTTTTTACTCATTTAAAAATTTATTTATTTTTAAGATAGGTTCTTGCTGGGCAGTGGTGGTACACACCATTAATGCCAGCAGTCAAGAGGCAGAGGCAGGCAGATCTTTGAGATGGAGGCCAACCTGGTCTACAGAGTGAGTTCTAGGACAGCCAGGACCACACAGAGAGATCCTGTCTCAAACAAAACAAAAAAGACAAACAAAAAGATTCTCAGTTACCCAAGCTGGCCTTGAACTCATGATGTCTCCAAGTATAACCTTGAATTTCTAATTTTCCTGCCTCTATCTCAAAGTGCTGGGATTCCAGGTAGCTGCAAACCTAGTTTATGTGGTGCTTAGGATAAGCCCAGGTCTCATCCCCTTAGGTTAGCACTCTGCCAACTGTATTCCATTCTCAGCACTAAAACTTATTTTTTAAATAGTGCTGACAGAACACTAAAAATCGCCAGCATTTTACCAGAGGAAAACCTTTAACTCGATAAGCAGTCCCTGGTTTCTCTTCCTGACAAGTCAACTAACTGTTGGCCTAAGCTGGGCTCTTGGGTTTTGTGTTGGTTGTTGCTGTTGGGGATGATGGGGAGTCCCCCGCTGTTTTGAGCAGTCTAGCACTCTGTCCTTTCCCTGTGTGTGAGTTGGGACTGTGTTCTCAGTCTATGGCTCAAATGGATTGTTCAGCTCACTTAGAAGTAACCACAGCTCATGAGGAATTGGAAGCCTAGAGCACTTTCTCTAGAAGATGGGAGAGAGCTGAGAACCCCTAAGTTTCTGCTCCATCTTTACCCAGGCCGCTCTGTGGCTACTGAACTTGACATGCAGATGGCAGTGGGCCTCCTCAAAACCATCAAAGTTAACATGGAAGATGGCGGGAGAAGATGTCAGTAGCCCTCTGTCTCCCTCCCACCCCTACCTTCCACTCTCTCCAACAGTGGATTCTGTCTCTTTATTACTTTTAGCAGTCCAGGCCTAGGACTGTCTTGACTGAAGCATATGATGAACGTTTTACCAGGACGTCATCTCCACACCTGTGGACTTCAGCTTGTCCGCATGCCCTCCCTGCCTCTGTCATTCTCCAGGAAACTTCTGCCTTCAGCTGAAAGAGCCTGGGCCAGCTGCTTACCAAGGAGACCTTTTTGGGGAGAGAAAAAGTCTTCCTTGTGTATCGGCCCACAATCAGATTCCTAAGAGCTCTGCCAGATGGATGACTCAGCAGAGTTATGCCTGTGTGAATAGTTGATCCCAGAGGAACCGTGTAGCTGACCTTCAGAGATACAAGAAATGCTCATTGTCTGAGGTTATTAGGTTTTGGGGTTATTTGTTACTTGGCAAAAGCTAACTATTACAGACATTACTCATTAAGCTTATTGGGCACCGAGCAGATACTACTGCTGTGCTAAAAGTTGTCCACACGTAATGTAACATAAAGTTCTGAAGCTTTGGGGTGGCAGGGGTCACTGACTTTAAAGCACAAGGTATTCTTGTTGCCATGGATACTTCCACTGAGACATTAGAGTGGAGAAAGAGAAACCTAGTGTTGCCTTGACAACAGGGTTGCCAATTGAAATCTGGGAAGGCAAAGGACTATTAAAAATAAAAGGGGGGGGGGGGTTTAAGCCCTTCCCCCAGCATCTTGCTTTCATTCCCTTGATGGTCTATCAGAAGCAAGTATCATCTGAATTGGGAGCTATAGGCTGAGCAGCAGGAAACACTCCCCTCCTCCTGGCCCATCCCACAGCAGAAGACCGCACAGCCAGGAAGGGGCAGGAAGCAACAGGAAGCAGCAAGAAGTGGCAGGAAGTAGCAAGAAGAGGCAGGAAGCAGCAGGAAGAGGCAGGA
>JADRCD010245895.1:0-14752 GCA_019843815.1 Montemys delectorum | reverse complement strand
TAGAAATTTTGGGATTGGTTATGTATACTATCATATCATCTGCAAATGATACCTTTATTTCTTCTTTACCAATTTGTATCCCCCTGATCACTTTTTATTGTCTTATTGTTCTAGCTAACACTTCGAGTACTGTATTGAATAAATATGGGGAGAGTGGGTATCCTCGTCTTGTCTATGATTTAAGTGGGATTGCTTCAAATATGTCTCCATTTAATTTGATATTGGCTGGGTTTTGCAGTAAATTGCTTTTATTATGTTTAGGTATGGGCCTTGAATTCCTGATCTCTCCAATACTTTTAATATGAAGGGGTGTTGTACTTTGTCAAATGCTTTTTCTGTGTCCAGGGAGATGATCACGTGATTTTTTTCTTTCAGTTTGTTTATATAGTGGATTACATTAATGGATTTTCCTATATTAAACCAACTTTGCATCCCAGGGATGAAATCTACTTGATCATGGTAAATGATGGTTTTGATGTGTTCTTGGATTCAGTTTGCAAGAATTTTATTGAGTATTTTTGTACCAATATTTATAAGTGAGATTGGTCTGAAGTTCTCTTTTTTGGTTGAATCCATGTGTGGTTTAGGTATCAGAGTAATTGTGGATTCATAGAACAAGTTAGGTAGTGTTTCTTCAGAATAGTTTGAGGAAAAGTGGTATCAGGTCTTCTTTGAAGGTCTGGTAGAATTCTGCCCTAAATCCATCTGGCCCTAGGCTTTTTTTGGTTGCGAGGTTTTTAATGACTTCTATTTCTTTGTGCGATATGGGCCTGTTTAGATAGTTTACCTGCTCTTGATTTAACTTTGGTATGTGGCATCTGTCTAGAATACCATCCATTTCATCTAGATTTTCCAGTTTTGTTGAGTATAGGCTTTTGTAGTAGGATCTGATGATTTTTTGAATTTCTTCCATTTCTGTTGTTATGTCTCCCTTTTCATTTCTGACTTTGCTAATTTGGATACTGCCTCTAGGCCCTTTAGTTAGTTTGGCTAGGGGTTTATCTATTTTGTTGATTCTCTCGAAGAACCAGTTGTTTTAATTTCTAAGAGTTCACTTTGTGCGTTCAAAAGCATTGCTGGAATAAAACATTCCCTGCTTTTCGCTTTATTCCAAGCCCATTGTAGAATTGTCTTCTCTCAGAATGGTCCTCTATTACCAGTCTGAAAGCTCGTGCTCACTTGCTTTCTCTAAATACACGCATTCCTTTTCCTAAAGCCATAAGAATTGTATTCGTAGTGAGGTCAAGTCCCTAGCTGACCCCAACATCTCCACCCTCTCTTCTACAGAGTGCTTCTTTAGTTACTCAGTCAAAAGCCTATCTAGATGCTAGGAGGGGGATCTACAGATATCATCACGTCCCCATTTTTAAAAAATGGGTTGTTATCCTTAGAGGTCTACTTGGATGATACAGTAAGAGAAGACTAGGCTTTATTTTGATCTCAGTTTGGCCTCAAGAAATTGAGCTCTAATACTCTAGTGAACTTGAAAGTGGGTCACAAACCAGAGAAGATGAAAGCAGCCCCAACCGGAAACTCAGTCTCTCAGTCATGAGACCACAAACACTAGGTGGTCAGCCCTGAAAACATCCATATAACATTATACAGGCTGAACTTCTTGTGTTTAGGCATATATCTATATACCTGCACATATATACTTGCAATAATAATTAGGGGAAAAAGAAATTTAAAGGAAAGTGAGGAATGGTATATAGGAGGGTTTGGAGGGAGGAGAGACAATTTCAAAAATAAGAATAAAAATGAGCAACTCCAAACATGTCATAGTATTCAATATACACACATATATGTATATTTACATATATATATAATATATATATACACATACATACATATACACAGAGAGAGTAAGACAGAGGAGGGGACATAGAAGCAAACTGTGCCACATACAGCACTGGGTATTGCTTTGAGCTGCAAATTTTGTGGTAATTAGTTACTCAGAGACAGATGAATGCACCTGTGTTTTCCTTGCCAGCACAGGCAAAGCTGGTGAGGGAAACAATGTCTAAAAAAATGTGCTTCAATTTACAAACAGGCTAGATTCCAAACAGCTGTACTGAGTGGTTTTTTTTAAAATTTTGGTTCTGTTTATTTGTTTGTTTGTTTTTCTAATCTGAGTGATCTTAAGCGGATGACTGAGTCTGTGCAGTGCGTGAACGTAATGGGGTGGGGGTTTGGCTTTCTGCACTTCATGGTTATATCCATAAGGTAGGTCTCATCCAGTCTTAATATTATATGTGTGTGTGTGTGTGTGTGTGTGTGTGTGTGTGTGTGTGTATACACATATACATACACACATATATATACATGTATATATATATATATAATATATATATAATATATTAGGAGGTACTCAATATTATTGCAACTTGATATACCATGTTTGTTTGACATCCCTGGGATACCCACCTTTTTCTGAAGGAAAACAGAGAAGTGGATAAGGAATGAGGAGATGTGTATCGGGGAAAGGGACTAGGAAACTGTGGTCAGTATGCAATGTATAAGAGAAAAAATTGATTAAAAAAGAAACAAATAAAGAAAAGGTGATGTTAAATGAAGTGTTTATTCATGTAGGATTAAGTAGCTTTAACTTAGGGCTTTGTAGCTTGTGTTTCTCAAAGCTGTATGGGGAATGTAGTCCCCAAAGGTTCTCTAAAACGTATACATTCTGTTTTATGGGTCTGTGTGTGGGTGGTTGAATGTGAGGAGCCCAGAGGTATTGGATCCCTATGGAGCTGGAGATACAGGTAGTTGTTTGGTGCCCCACATGGCTGCTGGGTGCTAAACTTTGGTCTTTTGCAAGACCAGCAATCACTCTTTCTTCTTCTCTTCTTCTTCTTCTTCTTCTTCTTCTTATTATTATTATTATTATTACTATTAATTTGTTTCTTTCCTTTCTTTTTCTTTTTTTACACTTCAGATTTTATTCCCCTCCTGGTCCACCCTTCGACTGTTCCACATCCCATACCTCCTCCCCACCACGCTGTCTCCAGGAGGATGTAGCCACCATCCCCATCCCCACCCCCACCAGACCTCTAATCTCCAGTCTCTTGAGGGTTAGGTGCCTCTTCTCTGACTGAACCCAGAGGACCAGGCAGTCCTCTGCTGTATATATGTTGGGGGCCTCATATCAGCTGGTGTACACTGCCTGGTTGGTGATCCAGTGTCTGAGAGATCTGGTGTCCAAGTTAGGTGAGAATGCTGGTCCTTCTATAGGATCACCTTCCTCCTCAGCTTCTCCCAGCTTTTCCCTAATTCAACCACAGCTGTTAGCATCTTCTGTCAATTGGTTGTGTGCAACTATCTGCATCTGACTCTTTCAGCTGCTTGTTGGGTCTTTCAGAGGGCAGTCATGGTAGGTCCCTTTTTTGTGATGGCTCCATAGTCTCAGTGATAGTGTCAGGCTTTGGGGGGGTCTCCCTTTGAGCTGGATCTCACTTTGGGCCTGTTGCTCTACCTTCTTTTCCTCGGGTTCTTTTCCATCTCCATCCCTGTAGTTCTTTCAGACAGGTACAATTATGGGTCGGAGTTTTGACTGTGGGATAGCAACCCCATCCCTCACTCAATGCCCTGTCTTTCTGCTGGAGGTGGGCTTTAAAAGTTCTCTCTCCTCACTGTAGGGCACTTCATTTAGAGTCCCCCCGCTTTGAGTCCTAAGAGTCTCTCACCTCCCAGGTCTCTGGTACATTCTGGAGAGTCCCTCCAACCTCCTACCTCCTGAGATTGCTGTTTCCATTCTTTCTGCTGGCCCTCAGGGGTTCAGTTCATTTTCCCAACCCAATATCAGATCATGCTCCCCTTCCCTCCATCTCCTTTCCCTCCCAGGTCTCTCCCTCCCTCCTTGTGGTTGCTTTCTTTTCCCTCTCAAGTGAGACTAAGGCATCCTCATTGGGTGCTTCAGCTCAATGTCCTTTTTGAGCTCTGTGGACTGTATCTTGGGTATTCTGTACAATTTTTTTGGCTAGTATCCAGTTATTAGTGAGTACATACCGTGCATGCCCCGAGTTACCTCACTCAGGATGATATTTTCTAGTTTTATCCATTTGCCTGCAAAACTCAGGATATCTTCATTCTTAATAGCTGAATAATATTTCATTGTGCAAATGAACCACATTTTCTGTATCCATTCTTCTGTCCTGGGACATCTAGGTTGTTTCCAGCTTTAGGCTATCACAGATAAGGCTGCTATGAACATATTGGAACACATGCCCCTGTGGCATGGTGGGGCATCTTTTGCGTATATTCCCAAGAGTGGTATAGCTGGGTCTTCAGGTAGATCTATTTTCAATTTTCTGAGGAACTTCCAGATTGATTCCAGAGTTGTTGTACCAGTTTGCAATCCCACCAACAATGGGGAGTGTTGTTCTTTCTCCACATCCTCTCTAACCATGTGCTATCACTTGAGGTTTTGATCTTAGCCATTCTGATGGGTGTAAGGTGGAATCTCAGAGTTGTTTTGATTTGCATTTTTCTGAGCACTAAGGATTTTGAGCATTTCTTTAGGTGCTTCTCAGCCATTTGAGACTCCTCTGTTGTGAATTCTTGGTTAATCACACAGCTGTCTCTATCCTTCCCAAAATGCAACACTTTAAACTCTAGGTTGTCATTGTCCCCTTTCCCTAGATGCTCACATCTTCTCTGTGGGATCTGAAGATGTAACCCATATGGAACTTTAGCAGCATACAGTAAAGCTGAACTCACAAATTCCATTTGTGAGTCTGTGCTGCCATCTGTAAATACTTGAGTAGCAGGCATGTGATTTCTCCACAGTTGTCTTCTTCTGTTTGTTCTATTCAAAGGAACTGTTGTATGAGAAGATGGATAGATTTGAAAGCTTGTTCATGTTCTTAAGTTAAACATTTCTTTCCCTTTGAACTTTGTCTTGGCAAACTAATACGATTCCATGTAGGAGAGAAAGTACTCAATTGAGACAGAATACTTTCTTCAAGCTGACCCAAATACCCATTCTCTTGGTCAGTCATTGGGAAACTCCCTCGCAAATTAACAAATACGTTGCATGTATGACTAAATAGATGCACACACAAACTATAAGCACATTTATGAATTCAAGGGGAACTAATTGAAAGACAGTTTGCTACTGGGAATCCAACTTCTGTTATATGAGGGAAATCACTTTATATTTCTGAATATAGGTGTCTTCTTTAAGAGTGTAGATAAATTGTGCTAAAGCATTTCTAAGATTTCTTTTATTCTGAATGTAAACATCAAGCCATTTAGAAAGAGAAGTGATGTCTCTTGTCTAGAGCAACAGTTTGGTGTTGTAATTGAGTCTGTTAGATTGCATCAGTCAGAGAACATACAGCATTTCTTTGGACAACTCTTGTTTTTTTGGTTTTCTTTTATTGTTGTTGTTTTGTCTTGTTTTTAATGAACCATTGTTCGTGTGGTCCATATTCTCTACACACAGAGTTTATTCTTCTCAAGTTTATTGAATAAATGTATTCTTTTAAAATTTATATAATTACAAAATTAATTACTATACACTGAATGTTGACTTAGAACAAAGCATTTCAATAAGTTCTGTGAAGGAAATATGAAGAATGTCTCTTACTCCTGAGGAAATATTGTTATCAACATATAAAGATGAAATGACAAACTAACAAAGCAAGTAAACAAACCACTATTATGAGAAATTGTTGAAATGGATCAGTAGCATTACAGGGGCTGAACCAGACTCCTCATCAGCTTTCAGTGGTAAAAGATGACCTAAACTATGACATCCCATTGAGGAGTACCAGTTGACCCTGTGTAGTAAGCACTCATACAACCACTTGATACAATACAGTGAACACAATTTCTCACAAAAAGTTAAAGAAGAAAGCCAGAGGTTTTTTTTTTTTAATCCAAAACTGCGAAAATTTTCTCTACCGCTAGTTTAATAAAATACAAAGCACACATTAGCACATATAAAGTATTTCTGTCAATGAATTGAACCGAAACCTAATTAAGGTTTTAGATGTAAGTTCTAGTTAAAAGGAAATTAGAAAAGCAGGTTGGTTGTTACCGTAAAGAAGCATCAGACAAGAACAGAAGTTGAAACTATCTAAAAACTGTTGGTTTGATTTTCTCAACTACTCGATGACATTCAAACTTCAAAGGAAGCATGGGTGTTTTTGACTAAAAGAAACTTATAAGCCATAATTGCCAAGTACTCTGCATTGACCTACATAAAATAGGATTGTATCCTGGCCAGTGTAAAACAACTATAAATGCTATGAAGTCAAAAAGCAATTTGAAGGTAGACTGGCCATTAGAAGATATTAGAGCATTATTAGTTTTAGGAGAGAGAATGATGATCTTGTGATATTGAAAACAACTTGTTCATAGCAATGATTTCATGAAAGACCATAAGTTGCTAATTAAGGTACATTCTTAATGTACAGATAAAAATGAGTTTTTATGATAACAAAAATGTCTGATAAAATTATAAAAAATATATTTATTTAGACTTTTCTGATTTTTCTGTTTAAAATTTTGCATTAGTTTTAAAAAGGAGAATAAACTAGCGTATCTGACATTAGTTTGCAAGCCTTAGATAGACTGGTAAGACACAAGAGAGTACTGGAAAGAGAGGAATGGGCTTTTACAAGCCTCTGCTGATAGCAGTTGACATCACAAGGCTGCCACCAAATGTCACTGGAAGTAGAAACCAGGGGCAAGAACATAATTCCCAGGTCTAATCTTTTCAATATCTTCTCACAGGACCAAAATGACTTTAAACAAAATCAAAATAATGTCCTCCTGGTGTTAAAGGAAGCTTATAGCAATGTGGATGTATCCAGGCACAACTAGAAAACCTGTAATTACTCCCATGAGAGAGTAACCATGGTGTTCCTTTCTGCAGAGTGGCAGGATATGGCATCCACACCAGAGATCTGAAGCCATGGATGATCGCCCTTCTCACTGCTCTCTCCCTGTTGATGGTGGTAGTGACCATTGGACTTCTGGCTCACTTCCTCGTTTTTGGTAAGGGACAGTTGGGACTCTCACTTTTGCGCATAGCACAGTGCAAATGAGATTCATACTTTTACCTGGGACTGTTCCCCCTCAGAATATTTTAGAGCTTATTCTGTCATCTTATCAAAAATAACTATTGCACCACTCTTAAGTATGAATATTTTTCTGGGTGCTTTTGATACAGTTGATGTAGCATTCAGTGAGATATAAAAGCTTCTCAGCTGCTGAGGTACAGTGTCTTTTAGAATCTAAATATAATATTAAAAACATTCATTGTCATTTGACTGACAGCAGTCAGACTAAGCAAGTCTAATCACTAGTCGCACATCAAGATGAAAAAACTATAATAAAGTTGCTATCAAAATTGGTTCTTTTTTAACATTTTTATTAGATGCTTTCTTTATTAAAATTGCAACGTTTATCCCCTCTGAAAACCCCTTATCCCATTCCCCCTCTCCCTGCTCACTAATCCACACCTTGGTATTCCCCTACACTGGGGCATCAAGCCTTCACAAGACCAAGGGCCTCTACTCTCATTGATGTCCCACAATGCCATCCTCTGCTACATATGTGGCTGGAGCCATGGGTCCCTCCATGTGCACTCTTTGGTTGGTGGTTTAGACCCTGAGAGTTCTGATTGATTCATATTGTTGTTCCTCCTATGGGGCTGCAACCCCTTCAGCTCCTTGGATTCTTTCTCTAGCTCCTCCATTGGGGATTTTTGTACTGACTCCAATGGATGGCTGTGAACATCCACTTCAGTATTAGTTAGGCACTGGCAGAGCCTCTCAGTAGTCAGCTATACCAAGCTCCTGTCAGTAAGCACTTGTTGGCATCCACAATAGTATCTGGGTTGGGTAACTGTACATGGAATGGATTCCTAGGTGAGACAGTCACTGGATGATTTTTCCTTCATTTTCTGCTCCAAACTTTGTCTCTGTATTTCGTACCATGGGTACGATCCCCCTTGTAAGAAGGACTGAAGGACTGAAGTATCCACACTTTGGTCTTCCTTCTTCTTGAGCTTCATGTGGTCAGGGAATTGTATCTTGGGTATTCCGAACTTCTGGGCTATTATCCACTTATCAGTGAGTGCATACCACCTGTGTTCTTTTGTGATTGGGTTACCTCACTCAGGATGCTATTTTCTAGTTCCATCCATTTGCCTAAGAACTTTATGAGTTCATTGTTTTTAATAGCTGAATAGTACTCCGTTGTGTAAATGTAGCATATTTTCTGTATCCATTCCTCTGTTGAAGGACATCTGAGTTCTTTCCAGGTTCTGGCTATTATAAACAATACTGCTATGAATATAGTGGAGCATGTGTCCTTATTACATGTTGGAACATCTTCTGGGTATATACCTAGGAGTGGTATAGCTGGGCCCTCAGGTAATACTATGTTCAATTTCCTGAGAAACTACCAAACTGTTTTCCAGAGACTTTGTACCAGCTTGCAATCCCACCAGCAATGGAAGGGTGTTCCTCTTTCTCTACAACCTCACCAGCATCTGCTGTCACCTGAGTTTTTGATCTTAGTCATTCTGACTGGTGTGAGGTAGATTCTCAGGCTTGTTTCAATTTGCATTTCCCTGATAATTAAGATGTTGAACATTTCTTTAGGTGGTTCTCAGCCATTTGGTATTTCTCAGTTGAGAATTTTTTGTTTAGCTCTGTACCCCATTTGTTAATAGAGTTATTTGGTTCTCTGGAGTCTAACTTCTTGAGTTCTTTGTATATATTAGAATTAGCCCTCTATTGGATATAGAGTTGGTAAAGATATTTTCCCAATGTGTTGGTTGCCATTTTGTCCTATTGACAGTGTCCTTTGCCTTACAGAAGCTTTGCAATTTTATTAGGCTCCATTTGTCAATTCTTGATCCTACAGCACAAGCCATTTGTATTCTGCTCAGGAAATTTTCCCCTGTTTGTATGTGCTCCAGGCTCTTCCCCATTTTCTTTTCTATTAGCTTCAGTGTATCTGATTTTATGTGGAGATGCTTGATCCATTTGGTCTTGAGCTTTGTACAAGGATATAAGAATGGATGAATTTGCACTCCTCTACATGCTAACCTCCCGTTGAACCAGCATCATTTGTTGAAAATGCTGTCTTTTTTCCACTGGATGGTTTTAGCTCCTTTGTCAAAGATCAAGTGGCCATATTCATTTCTGGGTCTTCAATTCTATTTCATTCATCTTCCTGCCTGTCACTGTACCAATACCATGCAGTTTTTATCATGATTGCTCTGTAGTACAGCTTGAGGTCAGGGATGGAGTTTCCCATTATTGGATCTTTAATTTGCCATTTTTCTCTGCCCAGTAGAATTTCTAGGGCAACTCTCCTGACAGCAACACATATCTAATAAAATAATGAATTTTAAAATCACATATAAGTTACGACTTAATATTATCTCGTACTCTTAGAAAAATTGATCTCCTAAAACAATATTTAAAGATTTTGGGTTTTATCTAATATATTTATATTAATACAAATAATGCTTTCTTTACCTTATATCATTCTTTGCTAAGTATAAATCATTTACATTTTGACAAATTTCTACAATGAAACACTCAAGTGCTGTATGTGTGCTATAAAAATAAGAAGCCCGTGGTAATCACTTGTGTGGATTTATATGATGTCATCTTTTTCTCATTAATTCATCATTTAATATAAATGCTAACATAAAGCAGATAAAGATCTCTGGTGTTAGATGTTCTTGCTGTCTCTGGCTGGAGCTTGTTCCTCCTGTGGGTCTGTAAGCCTCTGTCAGCACTTCTGGGAAATCAGCTCGCCTCTGGTAAGACCTGTGTGCAGTGGGTTGTGGATCAGTCGTCCCTCCTGAGTCCTGGGGTCAGAACAAACCCTGGAGACAGGCTCTCCACTTGTAGGGAAGGGGCAGAGAGGGCTGTGGATCTGCAGTAGGTGAAGAGGGCATTAGAAAGGATCCTGTCTGTGCAGGCTGCCCTGCCACTTCTGAGTCCTGTGCCACCTGGCTTGTCCTGAATTAACCCTCTCAGCACCCAACAGTAGCACACTGAACAGGACACACTGAGCACTCAAGACTCCTCAGCTAAAGCATTGAACCAGCCATGTGCCATCTTTATATAAACAACATGCACACAAATAATACAAAATTAAGAGAGAAGGCCTTAACCTCCTCAAGAATATGCAACAAGTGGTACACATGTACTCGTTCAGATCCAGAGTTCAGTAGCCCTAAACTCCTAAGATCATCTTTAAAGACTTAGCAATGGGGAAATGCTTGTTTTATGAGATGAAAATGAAATGACTTTCTACCACATTCTGAGACTCATACTGAAACCCCAATATCAGTTTATACCAATGACAAAGATCCATATTAATTATACAAAATCATCTTTAACTGTTGACAACAGGCTCCGATTCCTTTTCTTTTCATCAATGATAGCCAGACACCTCATTGATACCACGGCTGCAAACTGTTTTCACTAGCAATCACTAACAGCCGCCTTCTCGATTTCCTTCATTGTACTTGGGTCTTTCTCCACAAGTAAAAGAATGCAAGAATACTCACTTACCTCTACTCCTGGTTGGTTTATACCTCAACACACACAAGAAAGCATAACAGTGAATACCCAAACTCTGGAGCTTCACTGTAAAATTGAAGCTTCTGAAAAAAAACACCTGTTGGTTAAATAACAAGCATCAAGGTAGTTGGTGCTATTGTATCTTACTTCCCTCCTTTATAAAATGGAGGTCATGCCAACTTCAAGAATCTGGAGTTGGGATAAAACGATACATGTAAGGTTCTGCACATAGTAAAGAGTCAACAAATATCAGCTATTATTATTAACATAAAACTATGTTAATATGCTACTATATTTTTATTAAGTTCAACTAGAAAGAGGTTTGGTGTCAAACTTACAGCTTCATTTCTGGCTCATTATAATTAGGTCTTAGATCCAGAAGTCTTTGCATAGCTTATGCATTTTATACTTTTCATTATAATCGCAGGCCAGAAAATGGAATATTATCAGAGGACCTTTACAATTTTGGATATTCAAGTCAATAGCAACTCAGGACAAAAGAGCTCAAATCAATTGAAGGACTTACAGGAGATGAAAGAAAATTTGGTAAGTCAGATAAAATTTATCTTATAGAATACTGCCAGAATTTTGTGGTTCATTTATTTTATTTCCAAAAACATAATTTTCATGCCACCCACATCAGCATCCACTTGTAGCTCTCTAGCCCCTCACCTCAGACCAGTTTATCCTTTATTTCATGTATAGCTAGAGTTGGGGTGAAGGAATGTGCCTGTCTAATAAATTGGGGCTCTGACTCAAATCTCTTCTTAAATGATGTAAGTATATATGCTACAGGATCTTTCCTACTGTTTTTCTAATTTCTCTAAGAGGTTTTCCTAATAGAAAAGCCTAGGTACATTAGAACTCATTGTTGGTCACAAGTCTCTTATAAAACCATCCTTCACAGTTTTAAAAATAACTATAAAAAGACAGCAAAGATACCCGTTTTATCTTGTAATGTGTTAGGAAAGGGAAGAAGCCAACATTTACTTCATGATAGTTATAGTTAGTGTCAACAAATTTGTTAAAGCTAAAAATTCCAGGGCACCCTTCAAAAGCAAAATGTCTTCTTGGTTTTATAGAGTTATATTCTGAATGCCCATGAATCTTCATGCAAGAACTGCTCAACTTAATTTGTCTAAAGGAAACACAGAAGGTTGAGTCACTTAAAAGGGAATAAAAATGATTATTCTTCATATTTTAAAGATTCATTTATTTTTTTTAGTGTAGAATGGAGTTTATTTAGGGCATGAGAAGGGTTGTTAAGAGAATAGTAGAGGCAGAGAAAGGCAGAGAGAAGGAGGAAGGAAAGAACAGAGAAGTAGGGGCAAGCCATGGTCAAGTGGAGAGAGGGGGAAGGGAATGGGGAGCAAGGGGGCAAGAGGCAAGAGAGGCAGGAGTTACTTTATGTATGAATGTTCTATTTGCATGTAAAACTGTATGCCAGAAAAGGGCACTAGATATCATTACAGATGGTTGTGAGTCACCATGTAGTTGTTGGGGATTGAACTCAGGACCTCTGGAAGAGCAGCCAGTGCCCTTAACCTCTGAGCCATCTCTCCAGCTCCTATATTTCATATTTTGACCAAGACTTTTCTCCTTAAAATATTTCCATTCTCAAATCCATTGTCATGTTTTCCATGTCACCATATTCCTACATGCAACATGTTCAACTACAATATGCTTATGGTGATGTTATAGATCATGTTTCTAATGCATATTCTCAATTGTTATTAAGTTTTACAGTTTTTCTATCTTGCATTTTCATGTCCCAATATATAGTTTATGTTTACAGATTGATGTGTGTCCCCCTACGTTTTTGCATCCAGAGTATATTGGGCAATGGTATTTGCAATATATTCTTGAGAAATCCCAGAATGAGGTGTGTGTGTGTGTGTGTGTGTGTGTGTGTGTGTGTGTGTGTGTGTCTATCACCCAATTAGTTTTACCTTAGGTGACTTTCTGATACATAACTGGATGGTAGTGGTGCACAACTTTAATCTTGTCACTCTGGAGGCAAAGGCAGGTAGACCTCTGTGAGTTTGAGGCCAGCCTGGCCTACAGAGTCAAGGCTACACAGAAGAAGAAAAAATAGTTTGAAACACACACACACATATGATATCACATATCATATATATCACATATATAATGTATATCACATGTATCATATATGTATGCATTGCTTAAAAAATAAATTCTTTCGGAGATAAAAATATTATCACTTATTGAGAATCTTGAACTTCTTTTACTTAGTCTACATTCAATATTCTTGTTATTGTTTGAATACATAAAAACTAATAAACCCTAGCTTTACTGAACTAAATGGATAGGAATGCAATAGGTTTGAAAATAAATAAGCCAATCAAGGACTATACAGGGTGGGACTGAATGTTCTGGCAGCATGTGTATAGTAGAGGACTGCAAATTTGATCATCAGTAGGAGGAAAGGACCTCGGCCTTGTGAAGGTTCTGTGCCCCAGTGTAGGGGAATGCCAGGGCCAATAAGTGGGAGAGGGTGGGGTGGCAGGCATGGGGAGGGGGGAGGCAAAAGAAGTTTGTTCTTGTTGTTTTTGTTTGTTTGTTTGTTTGTTTTTTGGAGGGGAACCTGGGAAAGGGAAAATTTACATGTAAATAAAGAAATTATCTAAAAAAAAAAAAAAAGAAAAGAAAAAAGAAAAAGAAAATAAATAAGCAACATAAGAACTCAGAGAGGCTGAGCATCATTGCCAGGGCTTTCATGAGTCTGCAGCAAGTCTTTTGCATCTATAGTATGACTTCCAGCCTAGTAATTTTATGGGATCACTGAGCATGCGAATGAGTAGGTCTCTGACTCTTGCACCTTCTCTTGGGTTCTTTTTCTTCTCCTGTTTGGTTGTTTTGTCCACCATGCTGATGTGTTAACTTTTTGTTGTTTCTCATTTTATTATCTTTTATTATTTAAAAATTTAAAAAATTAACAAAATTTGGACATACATGTATAACAGAAGCTGAGTTTGAAGTAGATTTTCAAGGGTCAGTTATGTGTGAATTTCTAGGCATGTAAGTGCCCGAGGGACAGACATTGACTTAAATAATGACATATTATTCTCAGGGGCGTATTCAGGGACTTCAGTGGTTGTCACTACATATTTATGGGACAGGTACTTTGACCAAACAAGATATGGAATCACATGGTCTGCTACATATTTAATGTCCTTTATCATCATGAGACACACACAAATATCCCTTCCACTTCAGGTCACCACTCTGTTTTTGCTTGTTTGAACTCATTCTTGCAAAATGACATTTTGTTTTATGTGAGCATACTTCAGATTTACCTCTTGTGTTACAGACCATGTCTGTTCCATTCTGTTTTTATGCAAATCTTTTTGAAAGAACTACCCATGCTGCTGGTCATGTATCGAATTCATTGTAGCTTCCCCAAAATAGTTTGTTTCTTACCTTTGTTTCTGCTAGTCATTGTAAGAAACATCCTAATAATGCCCCTCATTTTTCTGTTATTGATACATCCAAGTATTTATGGAAGCAGAGCTCCTGGTTCACTTTGCATAATTTCCCTCGAGGGTTAACAACTGTTCTGGAGAGTGGCTGAATCAGTGTGTTCTCTGATATGCAGTACATTTTGATTCATGTGCCCACACATCTTTCCCAAAATGGGATGTCTTACTCTATCCTTGTTTTTATAACCAAAAATACCATAGACAGGTTAACTTAAGCAATACATTTTATTTCAAATAGCTCTTGAAGTTCAGAAGTTTCATATCAAGTTCTCAGCAGATTGGGTATCTGGAGAAGACCTTCCTCTTGGTCACAGAAAACTATCTTCAAAATGGAAAGGGATAATTATTTGTAAGTTTTCCACAAATGAAACCAAAAAAACCAACAGACACAGCTTGAGGGAAGAAATATTTATTTTAACTCAGTCCATAGCTGATTGGTCCCATGCCCTTGGCAGAGCACTACGCTGGGGCAGTGTGTGCGACACAGATCACATCCGCATCTCACTAGGCACGGAAACAGACAGCAATATATCCAGGGCCTGGGAGCAAGCTTGAGGTTGCCTGCTTCCCTTTGCCAGGCCTCATTTCCTAAAGGATTCACAGCCTCCTCAAACAGCACCACAGCTAGGAAAAAGCAGTGAGCATGTAGCTGCTGTGGCACAGGCAAACAGAAAGGAGAAAAAGAGTTCCCTA
>JADRCD010245894.1:0-14258 GCA_019843815.1 Montemys delectorum | reverse complement strand
TAGAAATTTTGGGATTGGTTATGTATACTATCATATCATCTGCAAATAGTGATACCTTTATTTCTTCTTTACCAATTTGTATCCCCCTGATCACTTTTTATTGTCTTATTGTTCTAGCTAACACTTCGAGTACTGTATTGAATAAATATGGGGAGAGTGGGTATCCTCGTCTTGTCTCTGATTTAAGTGGGATTGCTTCAAATATGTCTCCATTTAATTTGATATTGGCTGGGTTTTGCAGTAAATTGCTTTTATTATGTTTAGGTATGGGCCTTGAATTCCTGATCTCTCCAATACTTTTAATATGAAGGGGTGTTGTACTTTGTCAAATGCTTTTTCTGTGTCCAGGGAGATGATCACGTGATTTTTTTCTTTCAGTTTGTTTATATAGTGGATTACATTAATGGATTTTCCTATATTAAACCAACTTTGCATCCCAGGGATGAAATCTACTTGATCATGGTAAATGATGGTTTTGATGTGTTCTTGGATTCAGTTTGCAAGAATTTTATTGAGTATTTTTGTACCAATATTTATAAGTGAGATTGGTCTGAAGTTCTCTTTTTTGGTTGAATCCATGTGTGGTTTAGGTATCAGAGTAATTGTGGATTCATAGAACAAGTTAGGTAGTGTTTCTTCAGAATAGTTTGAGGAAAAGTGGTATCAGGTCTTCTTTGAAGGTCTGGTAGAATTCTGCCCTAAATCCATCTGGCCCTAGGCTTTTTTTGGTTGCGAGGTTTTTAATGACTTCTATTTCTTTGTGCGATATGGGCCTGTTTAGATAGTTTACCTGCTCTTGATTTAACTTTGGTATGTGGCATCTGTCTAGAATACCATCCATTTCATCTAGATTTTCCAGTTTTGTTGAGTATAGGCTTTTGTAGTAGGATCTGATGATTTTTTGAATTTCTTCCATTTCTGTTGTTATGTCTCCCTTTTCATTTCTGATTTTGCTAATTTGGATACTGCCTCTAGGCCCTTTAGTTAGTTTGGCTAGGGGTTTATCTATTTTGTTGATTCTCTCGAAGAACCAGTTGTTTTAATTTCTAAGAGTTCACTTTGTGCGTTCAAAGCATTGCTGGAATAAAACATTCCCTGCTTTTCGCTTTATTCCAAGCCCATTGTAGAATTGTCTTCTCTCAGAATGGGCCTCTATTACCAGTCTGAAAGCTAGTGCTCACTTGCTTTCTCTAAATACACGCATTCCTTTTCCTAAAGCCATAAGAATTGTATTCGTAGTGAGGTCAAGTCCCTAGCTGACCCCAACATCTCCACCCTCTCTTCTACAGAGTGCTTCTTTAGTTACTCAGTCAAAAGCCTATCTAGATGCTAGGAGGGGGATCTACAGATATCATCACGTCCCCATTTTTAAAAAATGGGTTGTTATCCTTGGAGGTCTACTTGGATGATACAGTAAGAGAAGACTAGGCTTTATTTTGATCTCAGTTTGGCCTCAAGAAATTGAGCTCTAATACTCTAGTGAACTTGAAAGTGGGTCACAAACCAGAGAAGATGAAAGCAGCCCCAACCGGAAACTCAGTCTCTCGGTCATGAGACCACAAACACTAGGTGGTCAGCCCTGAAAACATCCATATAACATTATACAGGCTGAACTTCTTGTGTTTAGGCATATATCTATATACCTGCACATATATACTTGCAATAATAATTAGGGGAAAAAGAAATTTAAAGGAAAGTGAGGAATGGTATATAGGAGGGTTTGGAGGGAGGATAGACAATTTCAAAAATAAGAATAAAAATGAGCAACTCCAAACATGTCACAGTATTCAATACACACACATATATGTATATTTACATATATATATATATAATATATATATACACATACATACATATACACAGAGAGAGTAAGACAGAGGGGGGGGACATAGAAACAAACTGTGCCACATACAGCACTGGGTATTGCTTTGAGCTGCAAATTTTGTGGTAATTAGTTACTCAGAGACAGATGAATGCACCTGTGTTTTCCTTGCCAGCACAGGCAAAGCTGGTGAGGGAACCAATGTCTAAAAAAATGTGCTTCAATTTACAAACAGGCTAGATTCCAAACAGCTGTACTGAGTGGTTTTTTTTTTTAAATTTTGGTTCTGTTTATTTGTTTGTTTGTTTTTCTAATCTGAGTGATCTTAAGCAGATGACTGAGTCTGTGCAGTGCGTGAATGTAATGGGGTGGGGGTTTGGCTTTCTGCACTTCATGGTTATATCCATAAGGCAGGTCTCATCCAGTCTTAATATTATGTGTGTGTGTGTGTGTGTGTGTGTGTGTGTGTATACACATATACATACACACATATATATACATGTATATATATATATATAATATATATATAATATATTAGGAGGTACTCAATATTATTGCAACTTGATATACCATGTTTGTTTGACATCCCTGGGATACCCACCTTTTTCTGAAGGAAAACAGAGAAGTGGATAAGGAATGAGGAGATGTGTATCGGGGAAAGGGACTGGGAAACTGTGGTCAGTATGCAATGTATAAGAGAAAAAATTGATTAAAAAAGAAACAAATAAAGAAAAGGCGATGTTAAATGAAGTGTTTATTCATGTAGGATTAAGTAGCTTTAACTTAGGGCTTTGTAGCTTGTGTTTCTCAAAGCTGTATGGGGAATGTAGTCCCCAAAGGTTCTCTAAAACGTATACATTCTGTTTTATGGGTCTGTGGGTGGGTGGTTGAATGTGAGGAGCCCAGAGGTATTGGATCCCTATGGAGCTGGAGATACAGGTAGTTGTTTGGTGCCCCACATGGCTGCTGGGTGCTAAACTTTGGTCTTTTGCAAGACCAGCAATCACTCTTTCTTCTTCTCTTCTTCTTCTTCTTCTTCTTCTTCTTATTATTATTATTATTATTACTATTAATTTGTTTCTTTCCTTTCTTTTTCTTTTTTTACACTTCAGATTTTATTCCCCTCCTGGTCCACCCTTCGACTGTTCCACATCCCATACCTCCTCCCCACCACGCTGTCTCCAGGAGGATGTAGCCACCATCCCCATCCCCACCCCCACCAGACCTCTAATCTCCAGTCTCTTGAGGGTTAGGTGCCTCTTCTCTGACTGAACCCAGAGGACCAGGCAGTCCTCTGCTGTATATATGTTGGGGGCCTCATATCAGCTGGTGTACACTGCCTGGTTGGTGATCCAGTGTCTGAGAGATCTGGTGTCCAAGTTAGGTGAGAATGCTGGTCCTTCTATAGGATCACCTTCCTCCTCAGCTTCTCCCAGCTTTTCCCTAATTCAACCACAGCTGTTAGCATCTTCTGTCAATTGGTTGTGTGCAACTATCTGCATCTGACTCTTTCAGCTGCTTGTTGGGTCTTTCAGAGGGCAGTCATGGTAGGTCCCTTTTTTGTGATGGCTCCATAGTCTCAGTGATAGTGTCAGGCTTTGGGGGGGTCTCCCTTTGAGCTGGATCTCACTTTGGGCCTGTTGCTCTACCTTCTTTTCCTCGGGTTCTTTTCCATCTCCATCCCTGTAGTTCTTTCAGACAGGTACAATTATGGGTCAGAGTTTTAACTGTGGGATAGCAACCCCATCCCTCACTCAATGCCCTGTCTTTCTGCTGGAGGTGGGCTTTAAAAGTTCTCTCTCCTCACTGTAGGGCACTTCATCTAGAGTCCCCCTGCTTTGAGTCCTGAGAGTCTCTCACCTCCCAGGTCTCTGGTACATTCTGGAGAGTCCCTCCAACCTCCTACCTCCTGAGATTGCTGTTTCCATTCTTTCTGCTGGCCCTCAGGGGTTCAGTTCATTTCCCCAACCCAATATCAGATCATGCTCCCCTTCCTTCCATCTCCTTTCCCTCCCAGGTCTCTCCCTCCCTCCTTGTGGTTGCTTTCTTTTCCCTCTCAAGTGAGACTAAGGCATCCTCATTGGGTGCTTCAGCTCAATGTCCTTTTTGAGCTCTGTGGACTGTATCTTGGGTATTCTGTACAATTTTTTGGCTAGTATCCAGTTATTAGTGAGTACATACCGTGCATGCCCCGAGTTACCTCACTCAGGATGATATTTTCTAGTTTTATCCATTTGCCTGCAAAACTCAGGATATCTTCATTCTTAATAGCTGAATAATATTTCATTGTGCAAATGAACCACATTTTCTGTATCCATTCTTCTGTCCTGGGACATCTAGGTTGTTTCCAGCTTTAGGCTATCACAGATAAGGCTGCTATGAACATATTGGAACACATGCCCCTGTGGCATGGTGGGGCATCTTTTGCGTATATTCCCAAGAGTGGTATAGCTGGGTCTTCAGGTAGATCTATTTTCAATTTTCTGAGGAACTTCCAGATTGATTCCAGAGTTGTTGTACCAGTTTGCAATCCCACCAACAATGGGGAGTGTTGTTCTTTCTCCACATCCTCTCTAACCATGTGCTATCACTTGAGGTTTTGATCTTAGCCATTCTGATGGGTGTAAGGTGGAATCTCAGAGTTGTTTTGATTTGCATTTTTCTGAGCACTAAGGATTTTGAGCATTTCTTTAGGTGCTTCTCAGCCATTTGAGACTCCTCTGTTGTGAATTCTTGGTTAATCACACAGCTGTCTCTATCCTTCCCAAAATGCAACACTTTAAACTCTAGGTTGTCATTGTCCCCTTTCCCTAGATGCTCACATCTTCTCTGTGGGATCTGAAGATGTAACCCATATGGAACTTTAGCAGCATACAGTAAAGCTGAACTCACAAATTCCATTTGTGAGTCTGTGCTGCCATCTGTAAATACTTGAGTAGCAGGCATGTGATTTCTCCACAGTTGTCTTCTTCTGTTTGTTCTATTCAAAGGAACTGTTGTATGAGAAGATGGATAGATTTGAAAGCTTGTTCATGTTCTTAAGTTAAACATTTCTTTCCCTTTGAACTTTGTCTTGGCAAACTAATACGATTCCATGTAGGAGAGAAAGTACTCAATTGAGACAGAATACTTTCTTCAAGCTGACCCAAATACCCATTCTCTTGGTCAGTCATTGGGAAACTCCCTCGCAAATTAACAAATACGTTGCATGTATGACTAAATAGATGCACACACAAACTATAAGCACATTTATGAATTCAAGGGGAACTAATTGAAAGACAGTTTGCTACTGGGAATCCAACTTCTGTTATGTGAGGGAAATCACTTTATATTTCTGAATATAGGTGTCTTCTTTAAGAGTGTAGATAAATTGTGCTAAAGCATTTCTAAGATTTCTTTTATTCTGAATGTAAACATCAAGCCATTTAGAAAGAGAAGTGATGTCTCTTGTCTAGAGCAACAGTTTGGTGTTGTAATTGAGTCTGTTAGATTGCATCAGTCAGAGAACATACAGCATTTCTTTGGACAACTCTTGTTTTTTTGGTTTTCTTTTATTGTTGTTGTTTTGTCTTGTTTTTAATGAACCATTGTTCGTGTGGTCCATATTCTCTACACACAGAGTTTATTCTTCTCAAGTTTTTTGAATAAATGTATTCTTTTAAAATTTATATAATTACAAAATTAATTACTATACACTGAATGTTGACTTAGAACAAAGCATTTCAATAAGTTCTGTGAAGGAAATATGAAGAATGTCTCTTACTCCTGAGGAAATATTGTTATCAACATATAAAGATGAAATGACAAACTAACAAAGCAAGTAAACAAACCACTATTATGAGAAATTGTTGAAATGGATCAGTAGCATTACAGGGACTGAACCAGACTCCTCATCAGCTTTCAGTGGTAAAAGATGACCTAAACTATGACATCCCATTGAGGAGTACCAGTTGACCCTGTGTAGTGAGCACTCATACAACCACTTGATACAATACAGTGAACACAATTTCTCACAAAAAGTTAAAGAAGAAAGCCAGAGGTTTTTTTTTTTAATCCAAAACTGCGAAAATTTTCTCTACCGCTAGTTTAATAAAATACAAAGCACACATTAGCACATATAAAGTATTTCTGTCAATGAATTGAACCGAAACCTAATTAAGGTTTTAGATGTAAGTTCTAGTTAAAAGGAAATTAGAAAAGCAGGTTGGTTGTTACCGTAAAGAAGCATCAGACAAGAACAGAAGTTGAAACTATCTAAAAACTGTTGGTTTGATTTTCTCAACTACTCGATGACATTCAAACTTCAAAGGAAGCATGGGTGTTTTTGACTAAAAGAAACTTATAAGCCATAATTGCCAAGTACTCTGCATTGACCTACATAAAATAGGATTGTATCCTGGCCAGTGTAAAACAACTATAAATGCTATGAAGTCAAAAAGCAATTTGAAGGTAGACTGGCCATTAGAAGATATTAGAGCATTATTAGTTTTAGGAGAGAGAATGATGATCTTGTGATATTGAAAACAACTTGTTCATAGCAATGATTTCATGAAAGACCATAAGTTGCTAATTAAGGTACATTCTTAATGTACAGATAAAAATGAGTTTTTATGATAACAAAAATGTCTGATAAAATTATAAAAAATATATTTATTTAGACTTTTCTGATTTTTCTGTTTAAAATTTTGCATTAGTTTTAAAAAGGAGAATAAACTAGCGTATCTGACATTAGTTTGCAAGCCTTAGATAGACTGGTAAGACACAAGAGAGTACTGGAAAGAGAGGAATGGGCTTTTACAAGCCTCTGCTGATAGCAGTTGACATCACAAGGCTGCCACCAAATGTCACTGGAAGTAGAAACCAGGGGCAAGAACATAATTCCCAGGTCTAATCTTTTCAATATCTTCTCACAGGACCAAAATGACTTTAAACAAAATCAAAATAATGTCCTCCTGGTGTTAAAGGAAGCTTATAGCAATGTGGATGTATCCAGGCACAACTAGAAAACCTGTAATTACTCCCATGAGAGAGTAACCATGGTGTTCCTTTCTGCAGAGTGGCAGGATATGGCATCCACACCAGAGATCTGAAGCCATGGATGATCGCCCTTCTCACTGCTCTCTCCCTGTTGATGGTGGTAGTGACCATTGGACTTCTGGCTCACTTCCTCGTTTTTGGTAAGGGACAATTGGGACTCTCACTTTTGCGCATAGCACAGTGCAAATGAGATTCATACTTTTACCTGGGACTGTTCCCCCTCAGAATATTTTAGAGCTTATTCTGTCATCTTATCAAAAATAACTATTGCACCACTCTTAAGTATGAATATTTTTCTGGGTGCTTTTGATACAGTTGATGTAGCATTCAGTGAGATATAAAAGCTTCTCAGCTGCTGAGGTACAGTGTCTTTTAGAATCTAAATATAATATTAAAAACATTCATTGTCATTTGACTGACAGCAGTCAGACTAAGCAAGTCTAATCACTAGTCGCACATCAAGATGAAAAAACTATAATAAAGTTGCTATCAAAATTGGTTCTTTTTTAACATTTTTATTAGATGCTTTCTTTATTAAAATTGCAACGTTTATCCCCTCTGAAAACCCCTTATCCCATTCCCCCTCTCCCTGCTCACTAATCCACACCTTGGTATTCCCCTACACTGGGGCATCAAGCCTTCACAAGACCAAGGGCCTCTACTCTCATTGATGTCCCACAATGCCATCCTCTGCTACATATGTGGCTGGAGCCATGGGTCCCTCCATGTGCACTCTTTGGTTGGTGGTTTAGACCCTGAGAGTTCTGATTGATTCATATTGTTGTTCCTCCTATGGGGCTGCAACCCCTTCAGCTCCTTGGATTCTTTCTCTAGCTCCTCCATTGGGGATTTTTGTACTGACTCCAATGGATGACTGTGAACATCCACTTCAGTATTAGTTAGGCACTGGCAGAGCCTCTCAGTAGTCAGCTATATCAAGCTCCTGTCAGTAAGCACTTGTTGGCATCCACAATAGTATCTGGGTTGGGTAACTGTACATGGAATGGATTCCTAGGTGAGACAGTCACTGGATGATTTTTCCTTCATTTTCTGCTCCAAACTTTGTCTCTGTATTTCATACCATGGGTACGATCCCCCTTGTAAGAAGGACTGAAGGACTGAAGTATCCACACTTTGGTCTTCCTTCTTCTTGAGCTTCATGTGGTCAGGGAATTGTATCTTGGGTATTCCGAACTTCTGGGCTATTATCCACTTATCAGTGAGTGCATACCACCTGTGTTCTTTTGTGATTGGGTTACCTCACTCAGGATACTATTTTCTAGTTCCATCCATTTGCCTAAGAACTTTATGAGTTCATTGTTTTTAATAGCTGAATAGTACTCCGTTGTGTAAATGTACCATATTTTCTGTATCCATTCCTCTGTTGAAGGACATCTGAGTTCTTTCCAGGTTCTGGCTATTATAAACAATACTGCTATGAATATAGTGGAGCATGTGTCCTTATTACATGTTGGAACATCTTCTGGGTATATGCCTAGGAGTGGTATAGCTGGGCCCTCAGGTAATACTATGTTCAATTTCCTGAGAAACTACCAAACTGTTTTCCAGAGACTTTGTACCAGCTTGCAATCCCACCAGCAATGGAAGGGTGTTCCTCTTTCTCTACAACCTCACCAGCATCTGCTGTCACCTGAGTTTTTGATCTTAGTCATTCTGACTGGTGTGAGGTAGATTCTCAGGCTTGTTTCAATTTGCATTTCCCTGATAATTAAGATGTTGAACATTTCTTTAGGTGGTTCTCAGCCATTTGGTATTTCTCAGTTGAGAATTTTTTGTTTAGCTCTGTACCCCATTTGTTAATAGAGTTATTTGATTTTCTGGAGTCTAACTTCTTGACTTCTTTGTATATATTAGAATTAGCCCTCTATTGGATATAGAGTTGGTAAAGATATTTTCCCAATGTGTTGGTTGCCATTTTGTCCTATTGACAGTGTCCTTTGCCTTACAGAAGCTTTACAATTTTATTAGGCTCCATTTGTCAATTCTTGATCCTACAGCACAAGCCATTTGTATTCTGCTCAGGAAATTTTCCCCTGTTTGCATGTGCTCCAGGCTCTTCCCCATTTTCTTTTCTATTAGCTTCAGTGTATCTGATTTTATGTGGAGGTGCTTGATCCATTTGGTCTTGAGCTTTGTACAAGGATATAAGAATGGATGAATTTGCACTCCTCTACATGCTAACCTCCCGTTGAACCAGCATCATTTGTTGAAAATGCTGTCTTTTTTCCACTGGATGGTTTTAGCTCCTTTGTCAAAGATCAAGTGGCCATATTCATTTCTGGGTCTTCAATTCTATTTCATTCATCTTCCTGCCTGTCACTGTACCAATACCATGCAGTTTTTATCATGATTGCTCTGTAGTACAACTTGAGGTCAGGGATGGAGTTTCCCATTATTGGATCTTTAATTTGCCATTTTTCTCTGCCCAGTAGAATTTCTAGGGCAACTCTCCTGACAGCAACACATATCTAATAAAATAATGAATTTTAAAATCACATATAAGTTACGACTTAATATTATCTCGTACTCTTAGAAAAATTGATCTCCTAAAACAATATTTAAAGATTTTGGGTTTTATCTAATATATTTATATTAATACAAATAATGCTTTCTTTACCTTATATCATTCTTTGCTAAGTATAAATCATTTACATTTTGACAAATTTCTACAATGAAACACTCAAGTGCTGTATGTGTGCTATAAAAATAAGAAGCCCGAGGTAATCACTTGTGTGGATTTATATGATGTCATCTTTTTCTCATTAATTCATCATTTAATATAAATGCTAACATAAAGCAGATAAAGATCTCTGGTGTTAGATGTTCTTGCTGTCTCTGGCTGGAGCTTGTTCCTCCTGTGGGTCTGTAAGCCTCTGTCAGCACTTCTGGGAAATCAGCTCGCCTCTGGTAAGACCTGTGTGCAGTGGGTTGTGGATCAGTCGTCCCTCCTGAGTCCTGGGGTCAGAACAAACCCTGGAGACAGGCTCTCCACTTGTAGGGAAGGGGCAGAGAGGGCTGTGGATCTGCAGTAGGTGAAGAGGGCATTAGAAAGGATCCTGTCTGTGCAGGCTGCCCTGCCACTTCTGAGTCCTGTGCCACCTGGCTTGTCCTGAATTAACCCTCTCAGCACCCAACAGTAGCACACTGAACAGGACACACTGAGCACTCAAGACTCCTCAGCTAAAGCATTGAACCAGCCATGTGCCATCTTTATATAAACAACATGCACACAAATAATACAAAATTAAGAGAGAAGGCCTTAACCTCCTCAAGAATATGCAACAAGTGGTACACATGTACTCGTTCAGATCCAGAGTTCAGTAGCCCTAAACTCCTAAGATCATCTTTAAAGACTTAGCAATGGGGAAATGCTTGTTTTATGAGATGAAAATGAAATGACTTTCTACCACATTCTGAGACTCATACTGAAACCCCAATATCAGTTTATACCAATGACAAAGATCCATATTAATTATACAAAATCATCTTTAACTGTTGACAACAGGCTCCGATTCCTTTTCTTTTCATCAATGATAGCCAGACACCTCATTGATACCACGGCTGCAAACTGTTTTCACTAGCAATCACTAACAGCCGCCTTCTCGATTTCCTTCATTGTACTTGGGTCTTTCTCCACAAGTAAAAGAATGCAAGAATACTCACTTACCTCTACTCCTGGTTGGTTTATACCTCAACACACACAAGAAAGCATAACAGTGAATACCCAAACTCTGGAGCTTCACTGTAAAATTGAAGCTTCTGAAAAAAAACACCTGTTGGTTAAATAACAAGCATCAAGGTAGTTGGTGCTATTGTATCTTACTTCCCTCCTTTATAAAATGGAGGTCATGCCAACTTCAAGAATCTGGAGTTGGGATAAAACGATACATGTAAGGTTCTGCACATAGTAAAGAGTCAACAAATATCAGCTATTATTATTAACATAAAACTATGTTAATATGCTACTATATTTTTATTAAGTTCAACTAGAAAGAGGTTTGGTGTCAAACTTACAGCTTCATTTCTGGCTCATTATAGTTAGGTCTTAGATCCAGAAGTCTTTGCATAGCTTATGCATTTTATACTTTTCATTATAATCGCAGGCCAGAAAATGGAATATTATCAGAGGACCTTTACAATTTTGGATATTCAAGTCAATAGCAACTCAGGACAAAAGAGCTCAAATCAATTGAAGGACTTACAGGAGATGAAAGAAAATTTGGTAAGTCAGATAAAATTTATCTTATAGAATACTGCCAGAATTTTGTGGTTCATTTATTTTATTTCCAAAAACATAATTTTCATGCCACCCACATCAGCATCCACTTGTAGCTCTCTAGCCCCTCACCTCAGACCAGTTTATCCTTTATTTCATGTATAGCTAGAGTTGGGGTGAAGGAATGTGCCTGTCTAATAAATTGGGGCTCTGACTCAAATCTCTTCTTAAATGATGTAAGTATATATGCTACAGGATCTTTCCTACTGTTTTTCTAATTTCTCTAAGAGGTTTTCCTAATAGAAAAGCCTAGGTACATTAGAACTCATTGTTGGTCACAAGTCTCTTATAAAACCATCCTTCACAGTTTTAAAAATAACTATAAAAAGACAGCAAAGATACCCGTTTTATCTTGTAATGTGTTAGGAAAGGGAAGAAGCCAACATTTACTTCATGATTGTTATAGTTAGTGTCAACAAATTTGTTAAAGCTAAAAATTCCAGGGCACCCTTCAAAAGCAAAATGTCTTCTTGGTTTTATAGAGTTATATTCTGAATGCCCATGAATCTTCATGCAAGAACTGCTCAACTTAATTTGTCTAAAGGAAACACAGAAGGTTGAGTCACTTAAAAGGGAATAAAAATGATTATTCTTCATATTTTAAAGATTCATTTATTTTTTTTAGTATAGAATGGAGTTTATTTAGGGCATGAGAAGGGTTGTTAAGAGAATAGTAGAGGCAGAGAAAGGCAGAGAGAAGGAGGAAGGAAAGAACAGAGAAGTAGGGGCAAGCCATGGTCAAGTGGAGAGAGGGGGAAGGGAATGGGGAGCAAGGGGGCAAGAGGCAAGAGAGGCAGGAGTTACTTTATGTATGAATGTTCTATTTGCATGTAAAACTGTATGCCAGAAAAGGGCACTAGATATCATTACAGATGGTTGTGAGTCACCATGTAGTTGTTGGGGATTGAACTCAGGACCTCTGGAAGAGCAGCCAGTGCCCTTAACCTCTGAGCCATCTCTCCAGCTCCTATATTTCATATTTTGACCAAGACTTTTCTCCTTAAAATATTTCCATTCTCAAATCCATTGTCATGTTTTCCATGTCACCATATTCCTACATGCAACATGTTCAACTACAATATGCTTATGGTGATGTTATAGATCATGTTTCTAATGCATATTCTCAATTGTTATTAAGTTTTACAGTTTTTCTATCTTGCATTTTCATGTCCCAATATATAGTTTATGTTTACAGATTGATGTGTGTCCCCCTACGTTTTTGCATCCAGAGTATATTGGGCAATGGTATTTGCAATATATTCTTGAGAAATCCCAGAATGAGGTGTGTGTGTGTGTGTGTGTGTGTGTGTGTGTGTGTGTGTGTGTGTCTATCACCCAATTAGTTTTACCTTAGGTGACTTTCTGATACATAACTGGATGGTAGTGGTGCACAACTTTAATCTTGTCACTCTGGAGGCAAAGGCAGGTAGACCTCTGTGAGTTTGAGGCCAGCCTGGCCTACAGAGTCAAGGCTACACAGAAGAAGAAAAAATAGTTTGAAACACACACACACATATGATATCACATATCATATATATCACATATATATAATGTATATCACATGTATCATATATGTATGCATTGCTTAAAAAATAAATTCTTTCGGAGATAAAAATATTATCACTTATTGAGAATCTTGAACTTCTTTTACTTAGTCTACATTCAATATTCTTGTTATTGTTTGAATACATAAAAACTAATAAACCCTAGCTTTACTGAACTAAATGGATAGGAATGCAATAGGTTTGAAAATAAATAAGCCAATCAAGGACTATACAGGGTGGGACTGAATGTTCTGGCAGCATGTGTATAGTAGAGGACTGCAAATTTGATCATCAGTAGGAGGAAAGGACCTCGGCCTTGTGAAGGTTCTGTGCCCCAGTGTAGGGGAATGCCAGGGCCAATAAGTGGGAGAGGGTGGGGTGGCAGGCATGGGGAGGGGGGAGGCAAAAGAAGTTTGTTCTTGTTGTTTTTGTTTGTTTGTTTGTTTGTTTTTTGGAGGGGAACCTGGGAAAGGGAAAATTTACATGTAAATAAAGAAATTATCTAAAAAAAAAAAAAAAGAAAAGAAAAAAGAAAAAGAAAATAAATAAGCAACATAAGAACTCAGAGAGGCTGAGCATCATTGCCAGGGCTTTCATGAGTCTGCAGCAAGTCTTTTGCATCTATAGTATGACTTCCAGCCTAGTAATTTTATGGGATCACTGAGCATGCGAATGAGTAGGTCTCTGACTCTTGCACCTTCTCTTGGGTTCTTTTTCTTCTCCTGTTTGGTTGTTTTGTCCACCATGCTGATGTGTTAACTTTTTGTTGTATCTCATTTTATTATCTTTTATTATTTAAAAATTTAAAAAATTAACAAAATTTGGACATACATGTATAACAGAAGCTGAGTTTGAAGTAGATTTTCAAGGGTCAGTTATGTGTGAATTTCTAGGCATGTAAGTGCCCGAGGGACAGACATTGACTTAAATAATGACATATTATTCTCAGGGGCGTATTCAGGGACTTCAGTGGTTGTCACTACATATTTATGGGACAGGTACTTTGACCAAACAAGATATGGAATCACATGGTCTGCTACATATTTAATGTCCAAAAATACCATAGACAGGTTAACTTAAGCAATACATTTTATTTCAAATAGCTCTTGAAGTTCAGAAGTTTCATATCAAGTTCTCAGCAGATTGGGTATCTGGAGAAGACCTTCCTCTTGGTCACAGAAAACTATCTTCAAAATGGAAAGGGATAATTATTTGTAAGTTTTCCACAAATGAAACCAAAAAAACCAACAGACACAGCTTGAGGGAAGAAATATTTATTTTAACTCAGTCCATAGCTGATTGGTCCCATGCCCTTGGCAGAGCACTACGCTGGGGCAGTGTGTGCGACACAGATCACATCCGCATCTCACTAGGCACGGAAACAGACAGCAATATATCCAGGGCCTGGGAGCAAGCTTGAGGTTGCCTGCTTCCCTTTGCCAGGCCTCATTTCCTAAAGGATTCACAGCCTCCTCAAACAGCACCACAGCTAGGAAAAAGCAGTGAGCATGTAGCTGCTGTGGCACAGGCAAACAGAAAGGAGAAAAAGAGTTCCCTA
>JADRCD010245893.1:0-13908 GCA_019843815.1 Montemys delectorum | reverse complement strand
ATTATTTGTATATATTCTTTGCCTATGTTTTTATTTTGATTTGCTTACACTTTTCAGGTGTTATATATAATTTCTAGATACCAAGCTTGCATTTGTTGTAGATACTACACTTAACCCTTTTTCTTCTATTTGTATTGATCATGAAATGGAAATCTGTGCCATCATACCAATTTTCTGAGTCTTGCAACTGTTTTTGAAAGTTCTTTGATAGTCCTTTCCTCCAAGTCAATCAAAAACATTTTACTGTATTTTATTCTACTAATTTTAGAATTTTTTTGTTTTATGTTAGCTCTTAAATTCGTGTTGTGAGTACTCTCAAGTGTGACATTAACAGAGAACCAGGTTTTAGATATCATATAATGAACTAGTTTTCAAAAACAGCTAAGGAATCTAAGCTTTTCTTGTTTTTATTTTTAAATTCTGCTTTTTTACTCATTCACTTTACATCTAGCTCACTGCCCCCCTCCCAGTCACCCCTCCCACAATCCTTCCCCCTTCCCCTCCCCTTCTCTTCTGAGTGGGTGGGGACCACTAGGCACTTCTTCCCCCAATGAGGCCAGATACGGCAGCCCAGCTAGAAGAACATATCCCACATATAGACAGCAGTCTAAGCTTTTTTAAATATGAATATTAAGCTTATTATTTTTCTTGGCTCATAGGTCTTTCAGAAAAGGAAATATGATCTGTCTTTTCAAGTTGTTGCAATCTCTTGGGGGAGATGTGAGTAACCCACATGGAGTTGGAAGGCAGGGCGGGATATAACTAAGGATTAAACTGTCTATATGGGCAGTAAGTGTAGGAGAATCTCAAAGGTAAAGCAGATGGGGGAGGATCCCTGTGGTCAGGAAAAGCTTTGTATTGTCTCACTGGCTTAAATCACGCAGGCTCTCCCCTTCCCTTACAGAGTTCCCTTTAGAGGACTTCCTGGAAGGGTTCAAGCCTCATCCTGAGCCACTCCTCTTAATAGTTGCTAAATCCTAATGAGTAAAACAAGCTTCTTCTCTTTCCTATGTGGATACTAATTGGATCTCCAAGAAAGACAGCTGCAGATCCTGTTCTGCCTCATAGTTTTGGCTTTACCTATTTGAATGGAGATGTAAAAGTCAATTGAGTTCATGCCCCAATATTGCTCGAACTCCCACTTCCAAGAAATATTGTGAAGGTGAAGACATCCCTTCATACCCTTTAGAGAAGACTGGTTTCCTGGCACCAGGGACGATATGCTTTAAGTTATTATCATGTTACCACAACGAGCCCGAAAGAAGCTGAAAGTACAATAAGGCAAAAAGGCATGTCATGCACTTATCTTACCAAATGTTACAGCATAGCCTGGGCTACCCTAAAGACACTGAGGACGAATACATTAGCCTCGACTTGGAGAAAATAATCTCATACAAAGCCTGTTTTATAGTAAACTGATAGATGGCTCGTTATTTTCTAGATATTCAGACGCAAAAAATTACTTAAGTACATCATGTTGCTGAGTATTGCTGCCCAGCACTGGGAGAACATGTCCCCATATTGTTAATCTAAGAAAAGAATAAAATTCAATGTTCAAAGTACAGTTTCTAATTGACTCTCCTGTTTTCACACTGCCGTAAAGAAAAAAAAAATCACACAATGAACAGGATATTTAATTTTCTATCTGGATCTTATAAGGATAAGGAGAATCACTGAGAGGACATTTTACTTTTAGAATAGTTTCAGAATATCAAAAACACTTGAAACCACTAGGACCATTATGCATACATAAGGTATAAACTTGTTATACCATAATAACAGTAATAATATATACATCCATACATGTGTATATATAAAGTGAAACAACATTGTGAGCACCTTATACATTTACTGTACTTAGTCCTCAATGACCACCCTTTGTGGGAGATAAATTACAATCTAATTTTTACAGGTGGGAAGATGAAGATACAGAAACTCTAATGTGCTCAAGAATACACATTTTGATTATCTGGGTAAATGACACAATGAGGCTGAGAGTAGGCATTATGATTTGAAATTCCCATCCTTAGTGAACATGTCCCCGGGACAGTAGTCATCTGGAAGAATCATCTATGTGAGTTATTTCCTGTGTATCATTGTTCAAATTCCCAGAACCTCTTTGTTTCTGACACATTATTCTCTGTCAATTATCCTGTTCCCATGAGATCGCAAACCATGGTAACAGCTGAAGTTTTCTTCACTTTCCCCAGGTAGTGAGAACTTACTCCCATGCCAAAGAAGTTCTTCGTTTTGCCTTGTTTATGCTCAAAAACATCAGAAACAGGGCTCAAAATTACCCTCAAAACATTTTTGATTTGTGTTTGTGTGTGTTTGTGTGTGCGGGTGTCTAGAGTTGTAGAGACAACGCACTTGAGCATAGGTAGTAATTTTTTGTTGTTGTCGTCTTTCTTTTATTCAGCTTACATCCTGGTCACAGCCCCTACTCCCTCCTCTCCTCCCAGTTCCATCCTTATAAATCGTTCCCCCATTGCCTCCACTTCTCCTCAGAGAAGGGACCCCCCCCCTTGGTTACCATCCCACCCTGAGACATCTGGTTCCAGTAGGAATAGGCATAATCTCTCTCACTGAGGCCCAACTAGGAAGTCCAGGTAGGGGGGAAGGAGATCAGAGACAGAGACAACTCCCAGCCCTTGTACTCCACTTCGTAGTGTACCTACATGAAGACCAAGTTACACATTTGACACAAATGTGTATGGGGTCTAGGTCCAGCTCCAGCATGATCCCTGGTTGATGGCTCAGGCTCTGTGAGCCCACAAGGTCCTAGGTTAGTTAACTCTGTAGTTCTTTTCGTGGTGTCCTCAATCCTCCCAGCTTGCTCAGTTCTATCCCTACTCTTCCACAAGAACCCCAAGCTCCACCTAATATTTGCCTGTGGGTCTCTACATCGGTCTTCATCCCACTCAGTGATTAAAACAAAGACATCATGAATTTTACAGTTAGTAATTTTTTTTTAAAAGAACAACCCCAATTAGAAGTCAGAGTGAAGGATCTGGCTATGATGAACACCACAGCAGAAGTGCTACTGAGAAAAAAACAGCAGAAGGGACAAGATGGTGATGAACTTCAACCCAGCAACAGTCTTAAAGAAAATCTGATGTTTAATTCATACCAAGAGGGAGACACAAGAGATGTCCCTTGTTTGGATTTGAGCTGTGGGTACATGTCTTGAAAGAAGACACTGAATTAGGAAGCTTGAAGAAAATTTAAATGAGAGGGAAGAACAAAGACAGAACAAAATAGTGGTCCAATCCAGTCATCACAGTTCTGAGGCCAGCCTGAGCTGCATAGTGAGACCCTGTCTCAATAACGATAATTAAAAACTAGCAGAAGCCAGAAGACGTTTCATGCTTGGAGGCTGAGAATGTGGGAATGGAAAGGGTGTAAGCCCCGCTGAGGACCCAGACTTGCATTCCTTCTGGAAATGAAGCAGGCATGGCTGGCTAGGAATGACGTGGATCACTATAGACCTGCTTCATGTGAATCCTGACAAAGAATAAGAGTTGTATATTTCATCTCTAATATTTATCAACATAATAAATAGCGATGTCATTATCTTCCCCAAGTGAGAGAACTAAGCCTAGGAGTTTAAAGTCTGCAGCTACTAACTGATGAGGGAAAAACCTGAGGCCATGTACTTAACTCCAAATGTGGTCCTTTTCCACTAAATTCTCCTGGTATGGAAAGGCTCAGCTAAAGTTGAAGATGAAATGATTAAAACCTATAATTCTTTCATTTAGTTTTTTTACATAAAAATATATTTTCTTAACCAATATACTAGAATCACTTATTATATGAAGGTGTTCTCTTTATTTCCTGGCATCATGGTTTGGTGAGGAAAACAGTAATAGAAGCGAGTATAACAAAGAGAGAATGTTGATGATCATAACTTTACACGTATGCTTAGTGTAAATGATCTATAGTTGCACAAAAGCTGTGAATGAATGTGCTGTTTTAGGAAAGATTTCTGAGAAGGGCAGCGATATAAGACATCTCTGGTCATGATAAATATAGATGCATGGCACAGTCGTCACTCCCCTGGATATATATGCAGATTTGTAATCCACTATTAGAAATACAGTAGCACATTAGACAAGAAAAAGACTCAATAAAACCTGTGTCTGTGTGCTGTCTGTCTGTCTGTCTTTCTGTCTCTCCCCAAACTAGAGATTTAAGAACTAGGCCTGGTGAGGACATGAGCTTTCTACCTGGTGACGCTCTCTCCCTTGCTTTGGAATCCCTGCTTTTAAATATCTTTAGTACTATTTTAAATAGATGTCTATTTGATATATCTTTCCGAAGATAATTTATAGATCCTGATTTTTTAGGCACACTGAAAGTTAGCACATTATCTTTTATAATGCTTTTTTTGTAACCTTTTAATGTAGACATATGTACTTTGCCTCTCCCATCTCAGGAATATTAATCAAGTTGGGAAACGGTTACCTAGCACAGTAAATCCAGCAGTGTGTGATTAGTCACGGCTGTGCGCTTCCTTCAGGCATTCTACAAAGAGACATTGAAAAAGAATAGTGCAAGAAACTGACAACATTATGAAATATCACACCCTGTTTAGTGATCTCATTCCCTTTTGATTTAAAGTAATAGGAAAGCTACACTTCCATGTCACTCCACCCACATATCCAGACCTCAGATGACCCTAGATCCAACTCCTTTCTCCAGTAGACATAGCTCTGTGTTCAAAGCCAGGAGAGGTATAACTTACCTCCATTCATCGAGCCCGGAAATGCTGTAAACACGGCCTGGTGCTCAGGCTGACCATGCTCCACCCAACCCTGAAAGATGTAGAGCTCACTTTTTCAATCCCCCACACACATTTGGGGGACATGGCTAAGTCACTAAAGTGCTTGCAGTGTAAGCATTAGTATTCAGATCCCTACTACCCACTTAAAAACCCAGGCACAAAAGCTTTTATCCCTGCAGCACAAGAGTGACAGATGCGGGGATTCCCTGGCTCTTAGTGCCCAGGCAATCTAGCCAATCAGTGAACTCTAGGCTCAGTGAGGAACTATGCCAAAAAAGGTAAAGGATGATGGAGGAAGATGCCCAACATTGACCTCTGGCCTCCAGATGCACGTTGCATGCAGGATCTAGAATTTCCAATCAATAGAATAACATTATAACCATATCACAGTACTAGGATATGCTATTTATTTTTGGCAGAACTTTGCAGTTTCTGGCTCATGTAGGCACAGGTCACTGGCCATTGTGATGAGGAGCTCCAGGTGCTCAGCCTTAGGCCAGCAGTACTGTGAAGACATTATCAAGTTGAGAAGCTTGCCAGCCTAGGCCTAATCCTGATTCTGTGGCTCAGTGCTGTGTCAATTAGGCCAAGTCACTTCCTCATCCAAATAATGTCGATAATAATACTATTCACCTCTGATTGTTGATGAGACAAGCAAATGTGCTCACATGCAAAAGAGTTTGAACTTAGAGCACAGTTAACAGACAATAGCAATATTAAGTCCCACATTTAGTGCACGGAGATTCAGGATAGAGCAACTTGCCACAAGGAGACAAACTACTGGGGAATGCCATGAGAAGAAGAAAAGAACTCCTTCAACGAGTCCACATGCAATTTTTCTTTTTTGTATAGAAGCATTGGTCTCAGCCTATGTAAAGGGTGCATTTAAACCTACCATCAAACACGAGGCTCTCTGATATAAAACATGATGCTTTCTGATATCAAAGTTCTCTATTTTATTTATTCATTCTACAACAACAAGTAATATAGCTACCATTACAAATATTACAGACTAGGAAAACAATATGACCATGTTTGCACATAATTCTTTACAGTTCAATAAAAGTAAAATATGCTTATATTAATAAATATGCAAGAATGTAAACTGGATAAGAAAATCAAGACAGTAGAAAGTGAGATTCAAGTAAGGAGGAAGGATCAACTAAACCCCAGAGGATTTTCTAAGAGATCCCTAAGGATAACTGGGATTCAGAGAAGTGAGACTACGAGAAAACAGAAGGACCCAATAGGTCACAGGCCGAGTACACAGGATAATGGAGGCCAGGTCTGGTACTGGTATAAAGAGGGCTGAACAGACAGGCTGGCAAGAGACTGGCAAGCCATTGAATGTCTGCTGATGTTGACAAAGATTAAACGTAACGACGTCCAATTCCCTGTTTTACTGACTCTATCCCTGCAGCAACAGTAACTTCAAGGAAGCTTTACTAAAAATTCAAAGTATTTTTAAAAAATATGTCAGGCTGGAGAATTGGCTGGGAGGTTAGGAGCATTTAACTGCTCTTCCAGAGGATGTGGGCTCAGTTCCCAGCACCCACATCTGATGGCTCCCAACTATCTGAGATTTTATCTCTAGAATATTTGGTGCCCAGGCACTCCACACATGCGTTGCATATATTGATCTGAGGCACATAGGCCTATCTCTACACTTAAAAGGGGTGATTATTTTTTTAAGAATGTATATCCCATCATGCTTTCTATGGTACCATTCTTATACTTAGGATAAAACAACAGAATCTATTTTTTTATGGCATTATTTTAGTTCCTTTAGTTCTCAGGGGATCAACTAAGGTTATTTTGGAAATAGGAGCTCGTATGAAATCCTCAGTAGAAGAGCTATCTGAGTTTTGCAATCTCAACCTAGAAATACCCTCCTGTGAAAACATAGATTACTGTCAAAGAAGAAGTCGATTAGGAAGGATCTAACAGAAAAGGCCCTTGACATGTGCAAACAGCGACTTCAGGAATGATTGGGAATGAGCTGAGTGGCTGGGTGTATCTTGTTTGAGTTGTCAACCTCTCCCTACCTTTTTCATTAAACACTCAACTAACCTTCAGTTGCCCTCTTAGTACTTAATCTCAATGCAATTTACTGCATTCCAAAGTCACTAAGCAGAAACTAAGTACTACCTTAAAGGGGTCTTTTATTCAATATCAGGCTCCTAATTACAAAGCTACAAATGCCCTGAAGCGACAGGTAGGATTTTTAAGTTATTGACTCTACTAGATTGAATTTTTAGCAAACTCATTCATATCTACACTGGTGGAAAAAGAAGGTGTCCTAGAACTTGGGATGTCATAGTACTGATAGCGTACTTATGGTGAATCAAATGACTCTTATTGTAAGGGTTAAAGTAATGAAAGTTATGGCTCCTAATGAAGCATCTGTAAAATTTTAAAAGCATTAAAGGAGTCATAACTTGATCCACTATTCCTAAGACGTCTTTCCTTCACTTGTATGTCTTGCTCTTTTAAAAATAAAAGTTGTATTTACCTCCCTTGCTTTTAGGATTCAGGACTTTGTTTTTCACTCCTCCTGCTCCTCTCTGCTCCTCCCTGCTCCTCCCTGCTCCTCCTCCTCCTCCTCCTCCTCCTCCTCCTCCTCCTCCTCCTCCCCTTCTTCTTCTTCTTCTTCCTCTTCCTCTTCCCCTTCCCCTTCCCCTTCCCCTTCCTCTTCTTCTTCTTCCTTCTTCCCCCCTTCTCTCTCTCTGTCTCCCTCCCTCCCTCCCATATTAAGTTCATCTGGTTTCTCCTCAACTAGAGTGACAGTGCCTAAATTCAGATGACACTATCGCCACCAAGTGGTTGTTAGAGCATACTGACATCAAACACACCTGTGACAGACTACAGCATCTTGATGTAGCAAGCTTGAAACTGCATACTTATCTTTCAAAAATTATATTCTTCTTCTTTCTTGGTGCTGTAAAATGAGCTCCATAACTTTTCCTTGATATTTCAACATTATATTACCCAATTTCTGATTAGCCTTAGTGTCTGCAATGGATTTAAAAATCTGTTTCTACCCAATACCCTGTATATGTCATAACTAAAGATCTACATGTGGTTTTACATTTTTTATTATGTACTTCTGTGTGAAGAAGTCTTTATAACATTTCCCTTAAACAGGAATTATTTTGCTTTTGTATTTTGTTTTGTTTTTCACAGAATTAATCTGAAATATACAACCCCCAGATTACTACAAACTGAGAAGTTATTTTGTTTTTTAAATTTGGAAACTCAGAAGAAAGAAACTCTTTTCATAGATCATAATGAGAAAGAGGATGGCATCAGGATGGGATCATGCAGAATGTTTGCATGCATATTTAAGAACATTTTTTAAATGTAAAAATGTAAAAGCTGTACACTTGTGGGAAGTTCCAAATTCACTTTTCTCCCTTTTCCTTCAGATATTTTGCAAAGAGATTCTTTTATATAGAGCAAACCGTTGGAAATAATACAAAATTATCTGATGTTCATTTAAAAATAAAATACAGCTCTGGTAAAGTACACTAAAAGACTCGATAAAAAGCACCCACTTTAAGTGCCAATCACATATACCTTGTGAGTAAGAGCTATAGTCTTTGAAAAGCTTTTTTAGAGGAGTAAATAATAGAATTATTGCAAAAAAAAATCACTAACTTTAATCATATTGTTACTGTGAAAATTCTATTTGTTTACCGTTTAATACTTTTATTATAAAATATCCTACTAACACATTGTTTTTCCTCTTTTTAATAATGACAGGTAGATGAAATATTTATAGATTCAACCTTGAACAAGCGCTACGTCAAAAACCACGTAGTCAGACTAACGTATGTATATTTGGGCAAGGGTGTAGCTGCGAGCCTGCAGGGACACAGGGATAGGACACAGGGCCCCTCACATAGCTTGTGTCTCTGGACCTTTTGCCGGGGCTCTTCAGAAATATTGTCTCTACAATAGCCTCAGGGTACAGGGCTGAACCCATCCTGAAAATTCAGAATCTAAGATGTGCGGAGGAGAGTAACGATGCGTCGATGTTACCCCAAGAGACGGTTACAACTGATAGAGCATTCAAGCCCTACCCAGTGGCTGTGCCACCCAGAATCCACCTTAATCCACAGCCCTGGGTAAATCCAGGCCATGTCTCTGCATGCACCACGTCCTATACTTCTGACAGGATGTTTCAAAAACACCAGGAAGGTAATGTTTACTACAAAATGGGATCATAAGTTTCACCTGGAACCAAGCTCAAGTGGCAGACAACATGCCCGAACCAAAAGATGATTGTGTTGTAATAGATGCTCCCTTTTGCTTGGGTAGGGAGGCACTACTCATATCAGTCACTGAAATTACTCAGAGGTTTCAACTCGTACATACACACACACACACACACACACACACACACACACACACACACACAGCAGGACAGGCACAAACACAAGAGTTTGTATGAATCATTCCCAAGAGAAAAAAGATACTCAAAGATGTAATTATGAAACCCACGACTTTGTACAACAAACATATGCTAAAAAAAAAGCTTGATGAGAACAACTAGAACACTTAGCTGGATTTATTGGAAGGAAAGGGTGGTAACCATTTTTCTTACCACTATTGAAGGCTCACTAGAGATCTGTACATGTGATAACTCATGACTTCCATGAAGAATTTTTTAAAATTCATTTTTATTTTACTCTAATTAGTGTTTTGTCTGCATGTCCATATGCTCATCACTCCTGTCCTGTGCCCTTGGAGGCCAGAAGAGAGCAATGAGTGTCTGTGAGCCACCATTGTGGGTGCGGGAAACTGAACACCGGTCCTCTACAAGAACAGCAAGTGCTCTTAACAACTGAGCCATCTCTCCAGCCCCTGCATGAAGTTATTACAGTATGGTTGGATAATTTAGGATGTAAAAAGCGTATAAATGCTGGAACTTTCTACATTGTATACCCTTTGCCTTTGAATTCTAAGTTTTGTAGCATTGTGGCATCACCAGAGTCTGACAAACTCCTAATTTGTAGCCAGTTTTGATTATGTGATTGTTGTGGACATTAAAGTGTCTTAACTCCTCTTAAGATGGAAAAATATTTGGGTCCCCATTTGCCAATTTAACATTAAATTTTAGTTAGTTATACTTCCCTATTCTAGAGCCAAAATGGAATGTGATACATATCATGTCCCAGAATTGATATCACTTCCTTAATTTTTAGCCAAAAGATTAAAATAGATTAGACTTAGGATTTTTTAGAACTGTTGTTTTATGGTACAAAAATAGGGGGGACGAAAGATCGTTAGGTATCATTTTCACCTTTAAGAACATCTTTAATGAACCACATAGGTATATTTTGCTGTATATAAATATAAAGACAAGACAGTATGCAAAAGGAAATTTCTAGTATTTGTATCTGAACATCTAAGTCAAGTGAGTTGCATATAAAGATACATACGGTGAGAGTTCCAAACAAAAACCTCAGTTCTCACTCTCCTCCCCATCTCCAAAAAGGAACACCTTGCATGGTTTCCTATTCGTACTGTGAGTCCCTGTGAAAGCGCCCTTGCACAGGGGATGAGACTTGAAGCGGTGTAAGGAAGCAGGTGTGATCATCTGGAGGTGCCAGCGACCACACACTGCTGCCTTCAAATATTTTATGTGGAAGAAGGAATTGCTGCCTAAAACGTGTTGAAACTGGTTGCTCTAAACTCTGTGTAATGGACAATTAAAGGGTGGATACTTGAAGTTACACATAAATAACTTTTAAATTAGAGCCAAACGAGGAACAGTCTCTAGCAAAGCAAAATTTCCACACCTTAATGACTTCGCTGGGGTCGGAGAAGCATTTCTCACCGATGCTGCAGAGGCGATTCCTATATCAGATACCCAATTCGTTCCCCAAGAGAACAGGAGGCTTCTTTCAGCCCCCGGAGGTTTTTATGTTTTTTAAGAAGCTGTTGCGAGTACAGTGCATTTTATCACATTCTACACTTCCTCTTGTGTGCCCCCAACATTTCCTTTTCACATTTGTGTCCTCTGTTTCTATTATTACATGTGTATATATGGATACAACACACACACACACACACACACACACACACACACACACACACATCCTACTAAGTTCAGTTAGCATCACCCATGTACATAGCATTACCCATACACACACATAGGGCTGACCTCGGGCGTGTAGGCAACCTACAAAGAAACTCAATCCTGAGGAAAAAGTGACTCTTTGCCCCTCAGCAGCTGTTGACTGCCTATAGCTCCATAATTGTGACACAGGTCTTATGGACCCTTTCCCCACCAGTACTGTTGACTGGTATGGTCTTGTGCAGATCTTATGCAGTAGCCATAGCTGATGGGAGTTCTTGAGTATACTATCTGTCATAGCCAGATGACTGTTTTGCAGCTGACCCCCTGGTTCTCTGGCCCTTACAATCTTCCATACCCCCTTGCATGATATTCCCAGAGATTTGGGCATAAGGCTTGTTTCCCATTTCAGAACCGGCACTTCGCAGCTGGCTACTTATTCTCTGCATTTTGAACACCTGAGGGATGAGAAATATATTGATTGCAAAAGCCTGAGAGGACCAAACCTTTTTAGGAAATAAAAATTCAGTAACATGTCTTCAAGGTAGAGGGTGCACTCAAAATATTAAAAAAAAAAAAGGCTAGAGGAGGAAACATGGGAAATGCATTTAAGTCAGAGAGTAGCACACAGAGGAGCAAGGATGTCAGCAGACTGCCTGGCGCTTGACATGCTCGGCACCTGAGGCAGAGGTCGGGAAATCACAAGGAAGACCCTTAGAATGTGAACTCTGCTCTTGTGTTTCCCAGCCCAGAAGAGGACGACACAAAAGCAGACGTCGGTGCGGTACTCCAGACTCCCACTACAGGGCAAAGGACTGGAGGAAAGAAGACAGTCCGAAGCATCTTAAACCAGAAGACAAGAAACGCAAGAGCTTTGCCAGCCGATGTCTCACTGGTTCAACTTAATGGTAAGTAGGCCGATTCCCACACGATACAAATTCTTCGTGCACTCATAAACTCACTTGTCATTCCCATTCCAGAGAATAGTAAGAAACCGTATGGAAAAAAAATTCAACCTAAAGATGAGGCATTTCAAATTTTGATTATTTTCTGATGAAAGTATGTCTGACATGAGTCATAAAGTGCTTTTCCTGGAAGTAACCAATTGGTGCTCAGCTCTCAATAAAAGCATCTTTACCGCAAGCAGGGTTAATCCAACCCAGCCACTGCCTTCATGATTAAGCAAGTGAAATTAAGCCATAATTCACTTCTGGATGCAAAACTCATCTGAAGCCTTTAAAAACATAGGTAGTTTCTGTATTTGATCGTGTTAGGGAGTTCTTCCTCTTCTTCTTCTTCTTCTTCTTCTTCTTCTTCTTCTTCTTCTTCTTCTTCTTCTTCTTCTTCTTCTTCTTCTTCTTCTTCTAGTATTTAAAAAAGAGGTGGCCTGTAGTTAAAGCTGCTGGAGCCATTTGATAAATTATGCCTTCTGAATTACTGGGAAAAATATGTCTCTGTAACTTATATATTTGTATATTACTCCATTTTCTCTTCTCTGTTTATCTTCACTCATTACACCAACATCACCTCTCTAATTGTACAAAGTCTATCTCTATCAAGGTCCATCTGTACACTTTACATACAGTAATGAATTTGATTTATATATCTTAATGAAGTATGGAAATTCTATTACATGGCTATACAATTTTTAAGGAAAACAATAATTAAAAGGAGCCAAGATTCAAATCTAGACATCTAATTAATTGATGGGTGTAATGAAAAGGCAGTTTTGAACTAAAACAAGTGTTGGAACCCTACAATCTTTGTCTTCTGGAAATTCATCCTTGGATGAGCATATTTGAGACTGTGGTGTCCACATAGCCAGAAATCTACTTGCCCTGCAGACTGTGTGCAATCACAATATCTACCTCCAGCAGACAAGTACAGATTATCTCATAAACTCCATTGGACACCAGATTTATGACAGTAAGAACAAGTGCTTTGTATTAGAAATAAAACAGGGTGCCCTGCCCTTGTAAGGGTCAAGCTGACTTTTGAAGAGGAAACCTATTAGGAAATGAGCAACCAAGGTAATGGATGAACAGGTGCTTGCTCATATGACACCAAATCAGTTACTAAGAGAAGACAGCTACAGACCCCTCCCAACTGGAAGGAAGGAGCCTGCCAAAATCATGATCCTTTTTAAATGTTGCAGTTGTGAAATAATGTCCTGTCTGATGAGCTACATGACAGGTCATCCGTAATGAGTCATCCGTAAAGTTTCCAATAATGAGTTAAATTTTCAGGAACCCTAAAGCCTGCACTATCCAGAGATGAAGCTTGACATGGTCCTTGGCTACCAGGCCTTCATGTTCCATATGGGCTCAGCTTGTAAGTTTCATATATTTTAATGATTGTACTATATTTAAGAAGAGGAAGTTCCTGTAGAGAACCTGATTTGAGTTACCTAGTTCCAAAGTCTCTTCATTACTGCATTACTTTTTTACTGTTTGTGCGTCTTAAAAAAAAAAATCTATAAAAGTGCAATGACAATGTTTTTTCTTCTTGACAACACAAAAGTATGAGGAAAATATATAGGAAACTAGAAAACATAATAGAGCACCGGAAAACTATTGCTTCAGACTCTGGTAAACTGCATGCCCATTGGAAATTGATTGATTAGTAGGAGAAAGAGCACGAACTATAAAGGCTTCAGAATTTTCAAATGCACAGTGTTTATGAGCAGCTAGAAAAGGACCGTAGACTACAGAGCTCATAAACACAATCTTTTGGGGGCAGATGTGTGCATGTGTGTGTGTGTGTGTGTGTGTGTGTGTGTGTGTGTATGTGGGTGTGTATGTGTGTGTGTGTGTGTGTTTCTATCTCTTTCCACCTTGTTTTTTTGTTTTGTTTTGTTTTGCTTTGCTTTGCTTTGTTTGAGACATAGTCTCCTGCTGAATTTGGAGTACAGTGGTTTTGCCTAAACTGGCCTGGTAGTGAATTAAATGGAGTCTACTGTTCCCACCTCCCTAGTGCTAAGGTTGTCATACCCTGACTTTTCAAGATTGTTAGAGCTCCCAACTCTAACAATCTTGTGTGGATG
>JADRCD010245892.1:0-13900 GCA_019843815.1 Montemys delectorum | reverse complement strand
ATTATTTGTATATATTCTTTGCCTATGTTTTTATTTTGATTTGCTTACACTTTTCAGGTGTTATATATAATTTCTAGATACCAAGCTTGCATTTGTTGTAGATACTACACTTAACCCTTTTTCTTCTATTTGTATTGATCATGAAATGGAAATCTGTGCCATCATACCAATTTTCTGAGTCTTGCAACTGTTTTTGAAAGTTCTTTGATAGTCCTTTCCTCCAAGTCAATCAAAAACATTTTACTGTATTTTATTCTACTAATTTTAGAATTTTTTTGTTTTATGTTAGCTCTTAAATTCGTGTTGTGAGTACTCTCAAGTGTGACATTAACAGAGAACCAGGTTTTAGATATCATATAATGAACTAGTTTTCAAAAACAGCTAAGGAATCTAAGCTTTTCTTGTTTTTATTTTTAAATTCTGCTTTTTTACTCATTCACTTTACATCTAGCTCACTGCCCCCCTCCCAGTCACCCCTCCCACAATCCTTCCCCCTTCCCCTCCCCTTCTCTTCTGAGTGGGTGGGGACCACTAGGCACTTCTTCCCCCAATGAGGCCAGATACGGCAGCCCAGCTAGAAGAACATATCCCACATATAGACAGCAGTCTAAGCTTTTTAAAATATGAATATTAAGCTTATTATTTTTCTTGGCTCATAGGTCTTTCAGAAAAGGAAATATGATCTGTCTTTTCAAGTTGTTGCAATCTCTTGGGGGAGATGTGAGTAACCCACATGGAATTGGAAGGCAGGGCGGGATATAACTAAGGATTAAACTGTCTATATGGGCAGTAAGTGTAGGAGAATCTCAAAGGTAAAGCAGATGGGGGAGGATCCCTGTGGTCAGGAAAAGCTTTGTATTTTCTCACTGGCTTAAATCACGCAGGCTCTCCCCTTCCCTTACAGAGTTCCCTTTAGAGGACTTCCTGGAAGGGTTCAAGCCTCATCCTGAGCCACTCCTCTTAATAGTTGCTAAATCCTAATGAGTAAAACAAGCTTCTTCTCTTTCCTATGTGGATACTAATTGGATCTCCAAGAAAGACAGCTGCAGATCCTGTTCTGCCTCATACTTTTGGCTTTACCTATTTGAATGGAGATGTAAAAGTCAATTGAGTTCATGCCCCAATATTGCTAGAACTCCCACTTCCAAGAAATATTGTGAAGGTGAAGATATCCCTTCATACCCTTTAGAGAAGACTGGTTTCCTGGCACCAGGGATGATAAGCTTTAAGTTATTATCACGTTACCACAACGAGCCCGAAAGAAGCTGAAAGTACAATAAGGCAAAAAGGCATGTCATGCACTTATCTTACCAAATGTTACAGCATAGCCTGGGCTACCCTAAAGACACTGAGGACGAATACATTAGCCTAGATTTGGAGAAAATAATCTCACACAAAGCCTGTTTTATAGTAAACTGATAGATGGCTCGTTTTTTCTAGATATTCATACCCAAAAAATTATTGAAATACATCATGTTGCTGAGTATTGCTGCCCAGCACTGGGAGAACATGTCCCCATATTGTTAATCTAAGAAAAGAATAAAATTCAATGTTCAAAGTACGGTTTCTAATTGACTCTCCAGTTTTCACACTGCCGTAAAGAAAAAAAAATCACACAATGAACAGGATATTTAATTTTCTATCCGGATCTTATAAGGATAAGGAGAATCACTGAGAGGACATTTTACTTTTAGAATAGTTTCAGAATATCAAAAACACTTGAAACCACTAGGACCATTATGCATACATAAGGTATAAACTTGTTATACCATAATAACAGTAATAATATATATATCCATACATGTGTATATATAAAGTGAAACAACATTGTGAGCACCTTATACATTTACTGTACTTAGTCCTCAATGACCACCCTTTGTGGGAGATAAATTACAATCTAATTTTTACAGGTGGGAAGATGAAGATACAGAAACTCTAATGTGCTCAAGAATACACATTTTGATTATCTGGGTAAATGACACAATGAGGCTGAGAGTAGGCATTATGATTTGAAATTCCCATCCTTAGTGAACATGTCCCCGGGACAGTAGTCATCTGGAAGAATCATCTATGTGAGTTATTTCCTGTGTATCATTGTTCAAATTCCCAGAACCTCTTTGTTTCTGACACATTATTCTCTGTCAATTATCCTGTTCCCATGAGATCGCAAACCATGGTAACAGCTGAAGTTTTCTTCACTTTCCCCAGGTAGTGAGAACTTACTCCCATGCCAAAGAAGTTCTTCGTTTTGCCTTGTTTATGCTCAGAAACACCAGAAACAGGGCTCAAAATTACCCTCAAAACATTTTTGATTTGTGTTTGTGTGTGTTTGTGTGTGTGGGTGTCTAGAGTTGTAGAGACAACGCACTTGAGCATAGGTAGTAATTTTTTGTTGTTGTCGTCTTTCTTTTATTCAGCTTACATCCTGGTCACAGCCCCTACTCCCTCCTCTCCTCCCAGTTCCATCCTTATAAATCGTTCCCCCATTGCCTCCACTTCTCCTCAGAGAAGGGACCCCCCCCCTTGGTTACCATCCCACCCTGAGACATCTGGTTCCAGTAGGAATAGGCATAATCTCTCTCACTGAGGCCCAACTAGGAAGTCCAGGTAGGGGGGAAGGAGATCAGAGACAGAGACAACTCCCAGCCCTTGCACTCCACTTCGTAGTGTACCTACATGAAGACCAAGTTACACATTTGACACAAATGTGTATGGGGTCTAGGTCCAGCTCCAGCATGATCCCTGGTTGATGGCTCAGGCTCTGTGAGCCCACAAGGTCCTAGGTTAGTTAACTCTGTAGTTCTTTTCGTGGTGTCCTCAATCCTCCCGGCTTGCTCAGTTCTATCCCTACTCTTCCACAAGAACCCCAAGCTCCACCTAATATTTGCCTGTGGGTCTCTACATCGGTCTTCACCCCACTCAGTGATTAAAACAAAGACATCATGAATTTTACAGTTAGTAATTTTTTTTTAAAAGAACAACCCCAATTAGAAGTCAGAGTGAAGGATCTGGCTATGATGAACACCACAGCAGAAGTGCTACTGAGAAAAAAACAGCAGAAGGGACAAGATGATGATGAACTTCAACCCAGCAACAGTCTTAAAGAAAATCTGATGTTTAATTCATACCAAGAGGGAGACACAAGAGATGTCCCTTGTTTGGATTTGAGCTGTGGGTACATGTCTTGAAAGAAGACACTGAATTAGGAAGCTTGAAGAAAATTTAAATGAGAGGGAAGAACAAAGACAGAACAAAATAGTGGTCCAATCCAGTCATCACAGTTCTGAGGCCAGCCTGAGCTGCATAGTGAGACCCTGTCTCAATAACGATAATTAAAAACTAGCAGAAGCCAGAAGACGTTTCATGCTTGGAGGCTGAGAATGTGGGAATGGAAAGGGTGTAAGCCCCGCTGAGGACCCAGACTTGCATTCCTTCTGGAAATGAAGCAGGCGTGGCTGGCTAGGAATGACGTGGATCACTATAGACCTGCTTCATGTGAATCCTGACAAAGAATAAGAGTTGTATATTTCATCTCTAATATTTATCAACATAATAAATAGCGATGTCATTATCTTCCCCAAGTGAGAGAACTAAGCCTAGGAGTTTAAAGTCTGCAGCTACTAACTGATGAGGGAAAAACCTGAGGCCATGTACTTAACTCCAAATGTGGTCCTTTTCCACTAAATTCTCCTGGTATGGAAAGGCTCAGCTAAAGTTGAAGATGAAATGATTAAAACCTATAATTCTTTCATTTAGTTTTTTTACATAAAAATATATTTTCTTAACCAATATACTAGAATCACTTATTATATGAAGGTGTTCTTTTTATTTCCTGGCATCATGGTTTGGTGAGGAAAACAGTAATAGAAGCGAGTATAACAAAGAGAGAATGTTGATGATCATAACTTTACACGCATGCTTAGTGTAAATGATCTATAGTTGCACAAAAGCTGTGAATGAATGTGCTGTTTTAGGAAAGATTTCTGAGAAGGGCAGCGATATAAGACATCTCTGGTCATGATAAATATAGATGCATGGCACAGTCGTCCCTCCCCTGGATATATATGCAGATTTGTAATCCACTATTAGAAATACAGTAACACATTAGACAAGAAAAAGACTCAATAAAACCTGTGTCTGTGTGCTGTCTGTCTGTCTGTCTTTCTGTCTCTCCCCAAACTAGAGATTTAAGAACTAGGCCTGGTGAGGACATGAGCTTTCTACCTGGTGACGCTCTCTCCCTTGCTTTGGAATCCCTGCTTTTAAATATCTTTAGTACTATTTTAAATAGATGTCTATTTGATATATCTTTCCGAAGATAATTTATAGATCCTGATTTTTTAGGCACACTGAAAGTTAGCACATTATCTTTTATAATGCTTTTTTTGTAACCTTTTAATGTAGACATATGTACTTTGCCTCTCCCATCTCAGGAATATTAATCAAGTTGGGAAACGGTTACCTAGCACAGTAAATCCAGCAGTGTGTGATTAGTCACGGCTGTGCGCTTCCTTCAGGCATTCTACAAAGAGACATTGAAAAAGAATAGTGCAAGAAACTGACAACATTATGAAATATCACACCCTGTTTAGTGATCTCATTCCCTTTTGATTTAAAGTAATAGGAAAGCTACACTTCCATGTCACTCCACCCACATATCCAGACCTCAGATGACCCTAGATCCAACTCCTTTCTCCAGTAGACATAGCTCTGTGTTCAAAGCCAGGAGAGGTATAACTTACCTCCATTCATCGAGCACGGAAATGCTGTAAACACCACGGCCTGGTGCTCAGGCTGACCATGCTCCACCCAACCCTGAAAGATGTAGAGCTCACTTTTTCAATCCCCCACACACATTTGGGGGACATGGCTAAGTCACTAAAGTGCTTGCAGTGTAAGCATTAGTATTCAGATCCCTACTACCCACTTAAAAACCCAGGCACAAAAGCTTTTATCCCTGCAGCACAAGAGTGACAGATGCGGGGATTCCCTGGCTCTTAGTGCCCAGGCAATCTAGCCAATCAGTGAACTCTAGGCTCAGTGAAGAACTATGCCAAAAAAGGTAAAGGATGATGGAGGAAGATGCCCAACATTGACCTCTGGCCTCCAGATGCACGTTGTATGCAGGATCTAGAATTTCCAATCAATAGAATAACATTATAACCATATCACAGTACTAGGATATGCTATTTATTTTTGGCAGAACTTTGCAGTTTCTGGCTCATGTAGGCACAGGTCACTGGCCATTGTGATGAGGAGCTCCAGGTGCTCAGCGTTAGGCCAGCAGTACTGTGAAGACATTATCAAGTTGAGAAGCTTGCCAGCCTAGGCCTAATCCTGATTCTGTGGCTCAATGCTGTGTCAATTAGGCCAAGTCACTTCCTCATCCAAATAATGTCGATAATAATACTATTCACCTCTGATTGTTGATGAGACAAGCAAATGTGCTCACATGCAAAAGAGTTTGAACTTAGAGCACAGTTAACAGACAATAGCAATATTAAGTCCCACATTTAGCACACGGAGATTCAGGATAGAACAACTTGCCACAAGGAGACAAACTACTGGGGAATGCCATGAGAAGAAGAAAAGAACTCCTTCAATGAGTCCACATGCAATTTTTCTTTTTTGTATAGAAGCATTGGTCTCAGCCTATGTAAAGGATGCATTTAAACCTACCATCAAACACGAGGCTCTCTGATATAAAACATGATGCTTTCTGATATCAAAGTTCTCTATTTTATTTATTCATTCTACAACAACAAGTAATATAGCTACCATTACAAATATTACAGACTAGGAAAACAATATGACCATGTTTGCACATAATTCTTTACAGTTCAATAAAAGTAAAATATGCTTATATTAATAAATATGCAAGAATGTAAGCTGGATAAGAAAATCAAGACAGTAGAAAGTGAGATTCAAGTGAGGAGGAAGGATCAACTAAACCCCAGAGGATTTTCTAAGCAATCCCTAAGGAGAACTGGGATTCAGAGAAGTGAGACTACGAGAAAACAGAAGGACCCAATAGGTCACAGGCCGAGTACACAGGATAATGGAGGCCAGGTCTGGTACTGGTATAAAGAGGGCTGAACAGACAGGCTGGCAAGAGACTGGCAAGCCATTGAATGTCTGCTGATGTTGACAAAGATTAAACGTAACGACGTCCAATTCCCTGTTTTACTGACTCTATCCCTGCAGCAACAGTAACTTCAAGGAAGCTTTACTAAAAATTCAAAGTATTTTTAAAAAAAATATGTCAGGCTGGAGAATTGGCTGGGAGGTTAGGAGTATTTAACTGCTCTTCCAGAGGATGTGGGCTCAGTTCCCAGAACCCACATCTGATGGCTCCCAACTATCTGAGATTTTATCTCTAGAATATTTGGTGCCCAGGCACTCCACACATGCGTTGCATATATTGATCTGAGGTACACAGGCCTATCTCTACACTTAAAAGGGGTGATTATTTTTTTAAGAATGTATATCCCATCATGCTTTCTATGGTACCATTCTTATACTTAGGATAAAACAACAGAATCTATTTTTTTTATGGCATTATTTTAGTTCCTTTAGTTCTCAGGGGGTCAACTAAGGTCATTTTGGAAATAGGAGCTCGTATGAAATCCTCAGTAGAAGAGCTATCTGAGTTTTGCAATCTCAACCTAGAAATACCCTCCTGTGAAAACATAGATTACTGTCAAAGAAGAAGTCGATTAGGAAGGATCTAACAGAAAAGGCCCTTGACATGTGCAAACAGCAACTTCAGGAATGATTGGGAATGAGCTGAGTGGCTGGGCGTATCTGTTTGAGTTGTCAACCTCTCCCTATCTTTTTCATTAAACACCCAACTAACCTTCAGTTGCCCTCTTAGTACTTAATCTCAATGCAATTTACTGCATTCCAAAGTCACTAAGCAGAAACTAAGTACTACCTTAAAGGGGTCTTTTATTCAATATCAGGCTCCTAATTACAAAGCTACAAATGCCCTGAAGCGACAGGTAGGATTTTTAAGTTATTGACTCTACTAGATTGAATTTTTAGCAAACTCATTCGTATCTACACTGGTGGAAAAAGAAGGTGTCCTAGAACTTGGGATGTCATAGTACTGATAGCGTACTTATGGTGAATCAAATGACTCTTATTGTAAGGGTTAAAGTAATGAAAGTTATGGCTCCTAATGAAGCATCTGTAAAATTTTAAAAGCATTAAAGGAGTCATAACTTGATCCACTATTCCTAAGACGTCTTTCCTTCACTTGTATGTCTTGCTCTTTTAAAAATAAAAGTTGTATTTACCTCCCTTGCTTTTAGGATTCAGGACTTTGTTTTTCACTCCTCCTGCTCCTCTCTGCTCCTCCCTGCTCCTCCCTGCTCCTCCTCCTCCTCCTCCTCCTCCTCCTCCTCCTCCTCCTCCTCCCCTTCTTCTTCTTCTTCTTCCTCTTCCTCTTCCCCTTCCCCTTCCCCTTCCCCTTCCTCTTCTTCTTCTTCCTTCTTCCCCCCTTCTCTCTCTCTGTCTCCCTCCCTCCCTCCCATATTAAGTTCATCTGGTTTCTCCTCAACTAGAGTGACAGTGCCTAAATTCAGATGACACTATCGCCACCAAGTGGTTGTTAGAGCATACTGACATCAAACACACCTGTGACAGACTACAGCATCTTGATGTAGCAAGCTTGAAACTGCATACTTATCTTTCAAAAATTATATTCTTCTTCTTTCTTGGTGCTGTAAAATGAGCTCCATAACTTTTCCTTGATATTTCAACATTATATTACCCAATTTCTGATTAGCCTTAGTGTCTGCAATGGATTTAAAAATCTGTTTCTACCCAATACCCTGTATATGTCATAACTAAAGATCTACATGTGGTTTTACATTTTTTATTATGTACTTCTGTGTGAAGAAGTCTTTATAACATTTCCCTTAAACAGGAATTATTTTGCTTTTGTATTTTGTTTTGTTTTTCACAGAATTAATCTGAAATATACAACCCCCAGATTACTACAAACTGAGAAGTTATTTTGTTTTTTAAATTTGGAAACTCAGAAGAAAGAAACTCTTTTCATAGATCATAATGAGAAAGAGGATGGCATCAGGGTGGGATCATGCAGAATGTTTGCATGCATATTTAAGAACATTTTTTAAATGTAAAAATGTAAAAGCTGTACACTTGTGGGAAGTTCCAAATTCACTTTTCTCCCTTTTCCTTCAGATATTTTGCAAAGAGATTCTTTTATATAGAGCAAACCGTTGGAAATAATACAAAATTATCTGATGTTCATTTAAAAATAAAATACAGCTCTGGTAAAGTACACTAAAAGACTCGATAAAAAGCACCCACTTTAAGTGCCAATCACATATACCTTGTGAGTAAGAGCTATAGTCTTTGAAAAGCTTTTTTAGAGGAGTAAATAATAGAATTATTGCAAAAAAAAATCACTAACTTTAATCATATTGTTACTGTGAAAATTCTATTTGTTTACCGTTTAATACTTTTATTATAAAATATCCTACTAACACATTGTTTTTCCTCTTTTTAATAATGACAGGTAGATGAAATATTTATAGATTCAACCTTGAACAAGCGCTACGTCAAAAACCACGTAGTCAGACTAACGTATGTATATTTGGGCAAGGGTGTAGCTGCGAGCCTGCAGGGACACAGGGATAGGACACAGGGCCCCTCACATAGCTTGTGTCTCTGGACCTTTTGCCGGGGCTCTTCAGAAATATTGTCTCTACAATAGCCTCAGGGTACAGGGCTGAACCCATCCTGAAAATTCAGAATCTAAGATGTGCGGAGGAGAGTAACGATGCGTCGATGTTACCCCAAGAGACAGTTACAACTGATAGAGCATTCAAGCCCTACCCAGTGGCTGTGCCACCCAGAATCCACCTTAATCCACAGCCCTGGGTAAATCCAGGCCATGTCTCTGCATGCACCAAGTCCTATACTTCTGACAGGATGTTTCAAAAACACCAGGAAGGCAATGTTTACTACAAAATGGGATCATAAGTTTCACCTGGAACCAAGCTCAAGTGGCAGACAACATGCCCGAACCAAAAGATGATTGTGTTGTAATAGATGCTCCCTTTTGCTTGGGTAGGGAGGCACTACTCATATCAGTCACTGAAATTACTCAGAGGTTTCAACTCGTACATACACACACACACACACACACACACACACACACACACACACACACAGCAGGACAGGCACAAACACAAGAGTTTGTATGAATCATTCCCAAGAGAAAAAAGATACTCAAAGATGTAATTATGAAACCCACGACTTTGTACAACAAACATATGCTAAAAAAAAAGCTTGATGAGAACAACTAGAACACTTAGCTGGATTTATTGGAAGGAAAGGGTGGTAACCATTTTTCTTACCACTATTGAAGGCTCACTAGAGATCTGTACATGTGATAACTCATGACTTCCATGAAGAATTTTTTAAAATTCATTTTTATTTTACTCTAATTAGTGTTTTGTCTGCATGTCCATATGCTCATCACTCCTGTCCTGTGCCCTTGGAGGCCAGAAGAGAGCAATGAGTGTCTGTGAGCCACCATTGTGGGTGCGGGAAACTGAACACCGGTCCTCTACAAGAACAGCAAGTGCTCTTAACAACTGAGCCATCTCTCCAGCCCCTGCATGAAGTTATTACAGTATGGTTGGATAATTTAGGATGTAAAAAGCATATAAATGCTGGAACTTTCTACATTATATACCCTTTGCCTTTGAATTCTAAGTTTTGTAGCATTGTGGCATCACCAGAGTCTGACAAACTCCTAATTTGTAGCCAGTTTTGATTATGTGATTGTTGTGGACATTAAAGTGTCTTAACTCTTCTTAAGATGGAAAAATATTTGGGCCCCCATTTGCCAATTTAACATTAAATTTTAGTTAGTTATACTTCCCTATTCTAGAGCCAAAATGGAATGTGATACATATCATGTCCCGGAATTGATATCACTTCCTTAATTTTTAGCCAAAAGATTAAAATAGATTAGACTTAGGATTTTTTAGAACTGTTGTTTTGTGGTACAAAAATAGGGGGAACAAAAGATCGTTAGGTATCATTTTCACCTTTAAGAACATCTTTAATGAACCACATAGGTATATTTTGCTGTATATAAATATAAAGACAAGACAGTATGCAAAAGGAAATTTCTAGTATTTGTATTTGAACATCTAAATCAAGTTAGTTGCATATAAAGATACACACGGTGAGAGTTCCAAACAAAACCTCAGTTCTCACTCTCCTCCCCATCTCCAAAAGGGAACACTTTGCATGGTTTCCTATTCGTACTGTGAGTCCCTGTGAAAGCGCCCTTGCACAGGGGATGAGACTTGAAGCGGTGTAAGGAAGCAGGTGTGATCATCTGGAGGTGCCAGCGACCACACACTGCTGCCTTCAAATATTTTATGTGGAAGAAGGAATTGCTGTCTAAAACGTGTTGAAACTGGTTGCTCTAAACTCTGTGTAATGGACAATTAAAGGGTGGATACTTGAAGTTACACATAAATAACTTTTAAATTAGAGCCAAACGAGGAACAGTCTCTAGCAAAGCAAAATTTCCACACCTTAATGACTTCGCTGGGGTCGGAGAAGCATTTCTCACCGATGCTGCAGAGGCGATTCCTATATCAGATACCCAATTCGTTCCCCAAGAGAACAGGAGGCTTCTTTCAGCCCCCGGAGGTTTTTATGTTTTTTAAGAAGCTGTTGCGAGTACAGTGCATTTTATCACATTCTACAGTTCCTCTTGTGTGCCCCCAATATTTCCCTTTCACATTTGTGTCCTCTGTTTCTATTATTACACGTGTATATATGGATACAACACACACACACACACACACACACACACACACACACACACATCCTACTAAGTTCAGTTAGCATCACCCATGTACATAGCATTACCCATACACACACATAGGGCTGACCTCGGGCGTGTAGGCAACCTACAAAGAAACTCAATCCTGAGGAAAAAGTGACTCTTTGCCCCTCAGCAGCTGTTGACTGCCTATAGCTCCATAATTGTGACACAGGTCTTGTGGACCCTTTCCCCATCAGTACTGTTGACTGGTATGGTCTTGTGCAGATCTTATGCAGTAGCCATAGCTGATGGGAGTTCTTGAGTATACTATCTGTCATAGCCAGATGACTGTTTTGCAGCTGACCCCCTGGTTCTCTGGCCCTTACAATCTTCCATACCCCTTTGCATGATATTCCCAGAGATTTGGGTATAAGGCTTGTTTCCCATTTTAGAACCGGCACTTCGCAGCTGGCTACTTATTCTCTGCATTTTGAACACCTGAGGGATGAGAAATATATTGATTGCAAAAGCCTGAGAGGACCAAACCTTTTTAGGAAATAAAAATTCAGTAACATGTCTTCAAGGTAGAGGGTGCACTCAAAATATTAAAAAAAAAAAAGGCTAGAGGAGGAAACATGGGAAATGCATTTAAGTCAGAGAGTAGCACACAGAGGAGCAAGGATGTCAGCAGACTGCCTGGCGCTTGACATGCTCGGCACCTGAGGCAGAGGTCGGGAAATCACAAGGAAGACCCTTAGAATGTGAACTCTGCTCTTGTGTTTCCCAGCCCAGAAGAGGACGACACAAAAGCAGACGTCGGTGCGGTACTCCAGACTCCCACTACAGGGCAAAGGACTGGAGGAAAGAAGACAGTCCGAAGCATCTTAAACCAGAAGACAAGAAACGCAAGAGCTTTGCCAGCCGATGTCTCACTGGTTCAACTTAATGGTAAGTAGGCCGATTCCCACACGATACAAATTCTTCGTGCACTCATAAACTCACTTGTCATTCCCATTCCAGAGAATAGTAAGAAACCGTATGGAAAAAAAATTCAACCTAAAGATGAGGCATTTCAAATTTTGATTATTTTCTGATGAAAGTATGTCTGACATGAGTCATAAAGTGCTTTTCCTGGAAGTAACCAATTGGTGCTCAGCTCTCAATAAAAGCATCTTTACCGCAAGCAGGGTTAATCCAACCCAGCCACTGCCTTCATGATTAAGCAAGTGAAATTAAGCCATAATTCACTTCTGGATGCAAAACTCATCTGAAGCCTTTAAAAACATAGGTAGTTTCTGTATTTGATCGTGTTAGGGAGTTCTTCCTCTTCTTCTTCTTCTTCTTCTTCTTCTTCTTCTTCTTCTTCTTCTTCTTCTTCTTCTTCTTCTTCTTCTTCTTCTTCTTCTAGTATTTAAAAAAGAGGTGGCCTGTAGTTAAAGCTGCTGGAGCCATTTGATAAATTATGCCTTCTGAATTACTGGGAAAAATATGTCTCTGTAACTTATATATTTGTATATTACTCCATTTTCTCTTCTCTGTTTATCTTCACTCATTACACCAACATCACCTCTCTAATTGTACAAAGTCTATCTCTATCAAGGTCCATCTGTACACTTTACATACAGTAATGAATTTGATTTATATATCTTAATGAAGTATGGAAATTCTATTACATGGCTATACAATTTTTAAGGAAAACAATAATTAAAAGGAGCCAAGATTCAAATCTAGACATCTAATTAGTTGATGGGTGTAATGAAAAGGGAGTTTTGAACTAAAACAAGTGTTGGAACCCTACAATCTTTGTCTTCTGGAAATTCATCCTTGGATGAGCATATTTGAGACTGAGGTGCCCACATAGCCAGAAATCTACTTGCCCTGCAGACTGTGTGCAATCACAATATCTACCTCCTGCAGACAAGTACAGATTATCTCATAAACTCCACTGGACACCAGATTTATGACAGTAAGAACAAGTGCTTTGTATTAGAAATAAAACAGGGTGCCCTGCCCTTGTAAGGGTCAAGCTGACTTTTGAAGAGGAAACCTATTAAGAAATGAGCAACCAAGGTAATGGATGAACAGGTGCTTGCTCATATGACACCAAATCAGTTACTAAGAGAAGACAGCTACAGACCCCTCCCAACTGGAAGGAAGGAGCCTGCCAAAATCATGATCCTTTTTAAATGTTGCAGTTGTGAAATAATGTCCTGTCTGATGAGCTACATGACAGGTCATCCGTAATGAGTCATCCGTAAAGTTTCCAATAATGAGTTAAATTTTCAGGAACCCTTAAGCCTGCACTATCCAGAGATGAAGCTTGACATGGTCCTTGGCTACCAGGCCTTCATGTTCCATATGGGCTCAGCTTGTAAGTTTCATATATTTTAATGATTGTACTATATTTAAGAAGAGGAAGTTCCTGTAGAGAACCTGATTTGAGTTACCTAGTTCCAAAGTCTCTTCATTACTGCATTACTTCTTTACTGTTTGTGCGTCTTAAAAAAAAAAAAATCTATAAAAGTGCAATGACAATGTTTTTTCTTCTTGACAACACAAAAGTATGAGGAAAATATATAGGAAACTAGAAAACATAATAGAGCACCGGAAAACTATTGCTTCAGACTCTGGTAAACTGCATGCCCATTGGAAATTGATTGATTAGTAGGAGAAAGAGCATGAACTATAAAGGCTTCAGAATTTTCAAATGCACAGTGTTTATGAGCAGTTAGAAAAGGACCGTAGACTACAGAGCTCATAAACACAATCTTTTGGGGGCAGATGTGTGCGTGTGTGTGTGTGTGTGTGTGTGTGTGTGTGTGTATGTGTGTGTGTGTGTGTGTGTGTGTTTCTATCTCTTTCCACCTTGTTTTTTTGTTTTGTTTTGCTTTGCTTTGCTTTGCTTTGTTTGAGACATAGTCTCCTGCTGAATTTGGAGTACAGTGGTTTTGCCTAAACTGGCCTGGTAGTGAATTAAATGGAGTCTACTGTTCCCACCTCCCTAGTGCTAAGGTTGTCATACCCAGATTTTTCAAGATTGTTAGAGCTCCCAACTCTAACAATCTTGTGTGGATG
>JADRCD010245890.1:0-13802 GCA_019843815.1 Montemys delectorum | reverse complement strand
GCTGTTTCTCATGCCTTCTCTAAAGGCCAGTTCTGCAGGCAGTCTGCGCAGTCACGCTTTTTAGGAGCATCTCACCCAGATTCACCATCTCTTGTCCCCACCTCTACCCAGTCCACCTGGTACTCTTTCCCACCACTCAAATATTGGGGACATGAGACAGCTACTCTGAGAAAACGGGTCTCTCTGAAGGAGGAGACTCACCTTTTGGGACCCAAAGATCTCTGGGTTGTTGTTGAAGTGGCGGAGGGCTCTGAGGGCATGCTCATGCTTTTGGAACTCTACAAAGGCATAGCCCAGGGACTGACCCTTCATTTTCCCATGAACTGCTTTAAGGTCCCGCATCACTCTACACTAAGAATAGAAAAAGAAAGAAAAGAAAAACAAAACAGTAGTTATGAATAAGAAATAAAACCTTCCAGAGAAAAATGTATTTATTTTTTTAAGATTTATTTTTTAAAATCTTATGTATATGTGTCTGATCATGTGTACGCATGCGCACCTGACTGCAGTGCTCTTGGAGTCTACAAGAGGGCAACAGCTTCCCTGGAACTGGGAACCAAAACCAGGTCCTCTGTGAGAGCATTATGCGCTCATAACCACTAAGCCATCTCTTCAACACCCTAAGAAAAGTTTGTAACTGTTCGTAATGCATGTAACAGAGAGGCACATGGTTCTTCAGCTTCTCAGCAAGTTACTGCTGAGAATAGAGAACTGTCCAAGGATCCGGTCCCTGAAGAAAGCGCCAGGAGGAAATGAATGGAGATGGCGGGAAAGAAGACCTGATGGCTTTAGATTAAACAAACATATCCTGACACGGGATAGCCTCAGAATACAGCAAGCTTCAGCTATCTTGGATTAGAGGCAGAAACTCTTTGGTGCCCATTTTTCTCTAAATGTCAGGATACAATAAATATCCTAGGGTCATGAGAAGCACTAAAAGTAATTTGAGGAAATACACCACTTGTACAATATTCCTGCCTAGAGCCGCTGTTCTCCTGTAGTGGAGGAGTCTAAGACACATGCATACGACGACTCCATGCACGGATCCTACTCTGTCCACTGCAGAGGGATGAAGAGAAGGACGGATTCCTGACTTTAATATTTTCATTCACTTAAAACATTCAAGATATCTCACTGAGATGCAGAACTTACACAAATAAAGGAATTAAGGGGAAAAAATATATTCTTTAGTCATGATTCCTGGAGAGACAAGAACAAACATTTACTTACCCAAGACAAGGAACCAAAGATAGACCAAGGTAAGGACACCCCAAAGTCAGCTGGTGAGCTAGAGATCTTACTGGGGTTCCTTACAGAAGCAGAAATGACCCAAAGACAGCTGCATCACCAAAAGCCCACCCTAGCATGGCCGACAGCTCACAAGCTGCACACCTGTAGTCCACTGCACAAGCTGAAGGCAGCTCGACAGGTTAGTGTCTTTTTCAGGTAGCTCGATGGTCTGCGCCTCCTCCAGGTAGCTTATCAGGTCTCTGGCTCGACCAAGTAGCTTGGCTGCTGAGCCTATTCTAGCCTCAGGCTGTCTAAGAGTGCATCTCAGCAGTCCTTGCTGCTTACATTTGCTTGAGCTGTAAGAGGTCTAGAGTATCTAGTCAGGTTCAGAAAGGTCCTGAGTCTTTACAGAATTGTTTCCTTTCTAAGCTGACCAACCTACCTTCCCTCCAAGATGGAGGCTTTGTCTTAGAGAAGATAGTTATAGACTGTATATACAATACATATACTGTACAACGTACAGAAGTGCACTAAACTGTAATGAGTTCAAAATGGGCATGCATTAAATACTGTGGGTACTCACTACTAACTGTGGTGTCAGACACGTTCTGACACATTACTGTTCTCTCATGCTATTTCCTCAATACACAGAATATGCTAAAGAGGCCGCTGAGAACTAGGCAGACAGTTGACGGCTATAAAACAGCAAAGCACACCGAAAACATTGGCAATGGCATTTTTAAATATAAAGCTCAACAGATTATGCAAAGTATCCCCAGGATGGGGGATAATGAGATTTATTTATTCTCAAAGAGCTCAGCCTGTCTGGAGAAACAACCAACAGTCTCAGGCCAGTACAATGGTAACAGTAAAGCCTTCAAAAGAGATGAAGCTGAACTAAGTGCTAGCGTGAACTCACCGGTTTCTAACGTAACTGAAGACATGCACAGTCAACATGAAGAATGCTTACGACGGAGTACTGAAGCCTCACACAGTTAATGCTACTTTAGGGCTAGGGAAAGGCAAAAGGGGCACAGTGCTTGTCATGTGTGATGGTTTATATATGCTGGAACCAGGGAGTGGCACTATTTGCAGGTGTGGCCCTGTTGGAGTAGGCGTGTCACTGTGGGTTTGGGCTTTAATACCCTCATTCTAGCTGCCTGGAAGTGAGTATTCTGCTAGCAGCCTTCAGATGAAGATGTAGAACTCTCAGCTCCTCCTGCACCATGCCTGCCTGGGTGCTGCCATGCTCCCGCCTTGATGATAATGGACTGAACCTCTGAACCTGTAAGCCAGCCCCAATTAAATTTTGCCCTTTATAAGAGTTGGTTATGGTATCTGTTCACAGCAATAAAACTCTAACTTAAGACACCACATAAGGGCTGGAGAGATGGCACAGCGGTTAAGAGCACTGGCTGCTCTTCTAGAGGTTCTGAGTTCAATTCCTAGCAACCACATGGTAGCTCACAACCATCTGTAATTTGATGCCCTCTTCTGGTGTGTCTGAAAACAGTGACAGTGTATTTACATAAAACAAATAAATCTTTAAAGAATAAAAAATAAATAAAAAATAATTAGTATTTTGGAGAAAAAAAAAAGGAGAACCTGAGTTCAGATTCCCAGAACCAATGTAAAAGCCAGGCATGAGGGTGTCTGTAATCTCAGAGCCCCTAGGGTGGGATAGGGAGTGGAAACAGCAGCTCTAAGAAAGTAAGCATGGGTGTGCACTGAACAAGACAGCCTGACTCAAACAAGGTGGACCGAGAACAACTGAGGTGTCCTCTGACATCTACGAGTGTGCCCTGCACGTGCTCTGGGTACTTTCTCTCTCCCCTCCCTCCCTTTTCTCCTCTCCTTGTCCCTCCCCTCCTCCTCTCTCCCTCTCTTTCCCTTTCTTTCAAGCATGTGTATGTGTATGTATGCAAACAGACACAGACACAGACACACAGACACACAGACACACACACACACACCCCTCTTTTAGGAACCAAACCACATAAATTGTATTCTCTGCAAAATCCACATTATATTATTTATATAATGCTGACCACACAGCAGTTTTTGAATATATGCTTGCTAAATTAACTCCCAACAGAGGTTTCCTCACATTTTGCTGTAATTTAGTCAGACATGAAAGTCAGTTCCCAGAATAAAACTGCCAAACTCAACTTTACATGATGACATGTTCAAAAGAAAACCTGTTGACACTCTGGCACCACAGCCTGAAATGAATGCTCGTGCCTGCAAGCTGTGCATGACATGGCATTGCTCACCTCCTTAATTCGAACCCCCTTCTCTCCTCCAGTGGCCTCCAGCAGCAGCCTCCTGAGTTGTTTATCATCCACAGCCTTTGGGAGATTGTGCAGGCAAAGCCTGGTTTGCGAGACAAAGATATTCTGGTTCTTGAGTTTCTGATGTTTCAGTAGCTCAAACTGGGAGAGGAGAAAAAGACAAGCTCTTAACATACAGTACATCTGTTAGGCAGGCTCCAAACTGTCTAAAAGAAGAGAATCGTAACCCCATCCCATGGCCACAGATGCGCCTGTTGCCTTGCCTAGTGGAGAGAAAAGCAGGCTCAGGGAGACAGGATGATCATGAACTCTAGAGTCAGATCTGAACCAAAAAGTCACCCAACTAGAGAAGTCAAATGACATTTTAAGATTCAAATTTTCATCTATAAAAATGGAACTACTTTTAACTCTCAATATTTAACTCTCAGCACTGACATGAGACCAAATGAGATTAAAAACCAACAAAAACCCCACATAGCTCAAAATGTGCCCTAGCACAAATTTGTTTTTGTTTTGTTTTGTTTTATCAAGGCAGGGTTTCTCTGTGAGGCCCTGACTGTCTTGGAATTCACTCTGTAGTCCAAGCTGGACTCCAACTCAGAGATCTGCCTGCCTCTGCCTCCCAGTGCTGGGACTAAATGCGTGTATCACCACTACCCTGCTTAGCACAAATATTCTTATAAGTAATACTGAAGTTAGCATTTATGCTCAGTCCTCATCCACCCAACAACTGGGAATGTCTAGTATTTTCTAAAGTTTATTTTTTATAATGCACAGAAACAACCCAATAAGCTATGGCTAGCAAAATTAGTTCTAGAACTCAGTTTATCTTATTGTACTGCTTTCCGAAATACCATGATATCTAGATATTCACTATTAAAAAAAAAGCTTTTAAATGCTACTATAAAACCCTGTGCTGGAAAGACATTGCTTCCAGCGACCATTACAGCATGCTTGCTGCTCATCATCTCCTGAGCATTAAGGTCATAACTGTTCTCTATCTTTACCTTTTTAGGCTGGCTTTTCATCCTATAATTATTTTTTTTAACTATCAGGTAGTTATGCTGTGTGTAATTGTGTACACACTGTGCATGTGGTAGAGCTTAAAGGATAACTTTAGAAGCTGGATTCTCTCCACTGTAGGTTCTAGGGATCAATTCAGGTCAACTAGGCTTGTGCAGTAAGCACTTTTACCCACTGAGCCACCCCACTGGCTCTAGGCTGCCTTTTTAAAGGTAAACTGCATAAGCTAGAGATATAGCCCAACTGGTAAAGTGTCTGCCTAGCACATACAGCATCTGGAGTTCAATCCTCTGCACCATGGATACTGGGCATGATGGAGTGGGCCTGTAATCCCAGTACTCAGGAGGTAGATGGAGGACGACTAGAAATTCAGAAACAGTGGGCTATATGCACATTGAGGTCAGCCTGAGCTACATCAGACTACCTCAAAACAACAACAAAAGTTAAGCTACGACTGCAAACACTACTAAGCAGCAAAAGTGTCGGTTAACGGTAAAAACACCTATAATGTGAAGTTGTTCTACAGCGACTGTATAATTTAGAGATAGCATCCCTCTAAATGGCATCTTGGCCTACTCTTTCCAAAAGAGCATTAAGGTTCCTCTTGTTCCTAGTAAGCCTACCTACACAGCCTCCATTCTGTTGTTCTCTATTTACGATAACAATTACACACAGCCCCTCCCTCTCCACACCTACTTCAAGAGCTAGCAGCACAGAACACACGCATGCGAACTACAGAAACAAAGAACAAGACTGAGCTCTTGCCGGGTAGTGATGGCGCACACCTTTAGTCCCAGCATTTGGGAGGTAGAGGCAGGCGGATTTCTAGTTCGAGACCAGCCTGGTCTACAGAGCGAGTTCCAGGACAGCCAGAGAAACCCTGTCTCGAAAAACAAAAACAAAAACAAAACAAAACAAAAAGACTGAGCTCTTACAACGGAACGGGACGGGACGGGACAGGTCGGAATGCTGAAACAACGTGAGGAATACTGTCTAGTCACTTCTTCACCTATGTGCTTCTAACATGGTAAAAGTGTGGTCCTTACACATGGCTCTTCAGGAGCAATGTAGCAGCAGTGACTGTTTCTGACTCACTTCCATAACCATGAGAGCCCTAAGGCTGGTGCCTCATCTACTCACCCGCTCCCGTTTGGCCATATCTGAGGCACTCACACCCTCAGCAGCCTTCGTCCCAGCGCGGATCACTGTAGAAAGAAGGAAAAAGGCCAAGATGTCACCAAGGGAATGTTCACTGGGCAACAGGAAGAATGTGATTTGAATGATGCAAACCCTTTGTACTGGGCCCCGAGGACTGTGTTGGCCAGTTAGTTAGGTCCGAAAATAGCTACAGGGCTAAGTTCTAGACTTAGACTTGCTCTAAAGACAAACTGAACATTTTGTAATCTTGTTCCTCTCTGCCTCCAAAAAGCATCACATTCATGCTGCGAGTTAGAAAGAAAGGCGTGGAAGAAGTTCTGAATGCAGCTATAATGTAGAATGTTCCACTAACAGGCTGCCCCTGAAACTGAGCTGCTCCTCATGTACTCAGTCAGGTGCCAATCACTCAGCAATGAGTTAGATGAGCCCAAACAGAGGATAGAGTTATGGTCTCAGAGGCTGACAGCCTAACCTTACTAGCTGGGACTATGCACCCACACAGGAGTAGGCGGATACATACTTACAGCTATTTTCTCATTCTTTTCTGACATTATGGGAAAGATGCTAGGTAAACACTTAAAAATCTATCAATAATCCAAAAAAAGTCATTTCAATTTTATTTTTCAACCTCTTAAAAACAAAAATACCTCATTAAAAATGAAGACAAAAGCAAGTACTTTAAAAGCTTTCTTCCTTGTGCTTCCAATCCTGCTATGGAAATAATCTGAGGCAACCAGACAGCAGAGAACAAGACTGAGTAGTCTGCAAAAATGGTGAAGGTTCCTAACAAAGCCACATCTACTGAAATGGAACAGCAATAAAACACTGTTGTGGAGGAAATTTGGGTTTTATATTTGAAACACATCTTAAAACATAATTGCTAGTTCACCCTCAGGCCATGGGGTGGCTACTCAGAGGCCTGGTTCCTATCTTCTTCCGATACTCACAGCCTTCTCGGGCCAGGTAGAGGTTCCGGGTTCCAGTTGGCTTCTTCACCTTCTTTGTCTGAAGCTTTGCCGCCTCATCACGGGTCACAGCTAAGTCGACCTTGAGCTGTCGGCCGTCCAGTTTAAGCCCACCACCCTGAAACATATTATAACCTTCTCTTCAAACATGGAGCAAGCAGAAAGTAAGCATATAACACAGAAGAGCTAGGAAAGGGACTCAGCACACTGTAACTGTGCCGTGGAGGCCAGGCCACACGCTGTATCTGCCTGGCTGCCTACATGTGGACCCTTGAGACTCAAAGTTGTTTTTACAATTGTACAAAAGGTCACATCTGTATGTACTGAAGAGAATCAGCAGTAATGAATTTACCTTACAGTAGCTCAAAAGGCCCAAAGTAGGCCTAAACTGAGGAAAGTGTTCTGTAAACGTGTTTAGTATTCTAAAGTTCGTGTAAGAATATTTAAGAGACAAGGACAATGCAGGATAACATCTTAAAAACCGAGTGCTTCATTTAAAAAGCAAAGAAAAATTCTCAGCATCTCTATCAGACACTCGTGCAGGTTCACAGATAACACTAATACCATCTTTCAGTCTTTCATGTTCTTAGCCTAGAATAGCGGCTGATACACAAACAATCAATGGACACTAGAAATATCAAATTTGTTTCCTTACTTCAGAAGTACGGGCAGCTGCAATCATCTCAAAGCATGGATTAAGGCTATGTATGCAAAGCTCAGTGCATAGTATATATTAAGTGTTCAAGTTTTCACTTTATTAAAAATAAATAATAATAATAAAAACCTGGTGCAAGTATCAGCTCTTGCCGACAGAAACTACTGTGTTCTGGGCAAGGGGAATGGACATGCTTTCCTTACCTCAGCCTCTGGAGAGGCCGCTGCAAGACATTTCTGAGCTGCTTCCTGAGTCATGAATTGTGCGAATGCACAACCTGCACAAAGACACAAAATTTAGTAAGATACACCCTCACTTCCACAGCGATCAAAAGACAACCCTGAAAACATCCAGAGCCTGACACAAATGGGAGGGGAGTAACACCTGTGGAACGGGTGCTGCATTAGGTGCTGAGGGATCACAGCCAGATACCACAACATACACATTCTTTCTTAGCAGCTGATCCCAACTATCTCCTTAATGATACCCACAGGAAATGATAAAGAAATTCAGCCAAACACTTAATTCAACACCATGGAGTGCCCAGTAGAACAGTGAAAGATGAGCTAGAATATTTAACCCTGAAATTAATCATATTCATAGTCTTATGTACTTTTCCAGGCTCTTCCTCATCCAAAATAGTACATGGGGTGTGTGTGCATGTCATTTGCTGAAAACAATGAGAGGGTGGAAGAAATCTTTTTTTTAAAGATTTACTTATTTATTATTTTATGTAACTGAGTACATCATTGTCTCTTCAGTCACACCAGAGGAGGGCATCAGATCCTACCACAGATGGTTGTGAGCCACCATGTAGTTGCTGGGAATTGAACTCAGGACTCTGGAAGAGCAATCAGTGCTCTTACCCACCGAGCCATCTCTCTAGCCCAGGGTGGAAGCAATCTTAGACAACAGGTAGGCATGGGCTGGTAACGTCAGTTATGATAGCTTCTGTTGCTATACTGGGTCTGCTGGAAGTAGTAAAGGTACTCACTCCTGTCAAAGATTTCTATAAAGATCCCTCATTACTTCCCCATACCGTGCTTTCTGTGCTGTTCCATTAGTATGAGGCAAAGTCCTTTATTAGGGACAGACAGTAGACACAAGACAAGTGGAGAATTCAAATCAGGCTTGCACTTGGCTAAACTAATCCAAGAGGAAGTTGCTTTATTTTTGTTCCTTAATGCATATACAATGTAGAGATGAAAATGTATGGGAAGGTGCGCACAGGTGATAGGCAAACACTATGCCATTTTATATGAAGAACTTGAGTACTCACAAATTTTGGTATTTGCCATGGTCTTGGAACAAGACCCAGTGGGTACTGAAGGACAAGTGTAATGAAAGAAATAGAAGATGTGGAGGTAAAGATTTCTAACAGGCAGATTGCCTAGTCATCCCATATCAAGAAAATCAGGCCAGGTATGGTGGTATACACCTTTAATCTCAGCACTCAGGAAGCAGTGCTGAGGCAAGCAGGTTTCTGTGAGTTTCAGGCCAGCCTGGTCTACACAGTGAGACCCTGCCTCAAAAAGAAAGAAAAAAGAAAATAGAAGGAGTGGGAGGAGAGAGAAAGAGAGAGAGAGAGAGAGAAAGAGAGAAGAAAGTCCAAAGGATAAGAAGATCACTGTCCCAGCATCAGTGCTGGCTCATCTCCACATCCCCCTAAGGTTGGATCACAGGTAGCTCTAGGCAGTAAAATGGCTTGCCATGAGAAACAAACTGTCAAGGAACACAGAAAAAGTATCAGAAAATTTCAGCAAATGACAATACAGTTAAAAAATTAAAATTATGCTTTTAAAATTAACTATTAAGACTAAGAAAACAGAAAAGACATCTAGCAAATTAATTACAGGCTACATTGTAAAAGTATTAATCTAAGCAATAAAAGTAAAATAGTGTTGTGCCCCCACTCTGAGTATTCTAAGAGAGTCTAGTTGCCCATTCCAGAAAAACAAACCAAAAATGAAAAAGGTCCAAAAGTGTGACTATCAGAGCTAAAGACATTTTATTACCCTAGTCATTTTCCAGGTAAATAATCCTGAGCTCACAGTGATTTAATGTCCCTTACTTCTAGGGAGCTCTTCAGTACTGTCTTACATTATTGTAACTGAGTAAAAGTAAAACTGATCAAGTCTTATCTAATCAATTCTTATCAGGTGAAAAATAAGGTTTAGAATGGAAGTTCTTAACCATGACTAGACTCTTGAGAACCCACAAACCCTCAGACATGGCATTTTTCTGAAGAAAGGGCTTACAGCACTGCTAGAGAATCTGAATGGATGATGGCCTCAATGCTGACGATGGTTCACCTATCACTGTGACCTGGCTGGACAGAGAATCACCTTGGAGACTGAAGCCATACCCTGTGGGTATACTGTGAGTATGTTTCCAAAAGGATCAAGGGGAAAGATCTTCCCTAAAGGTGAGTAGTACTTCATGGTCTAGGGGCCCGGGCAAAATCAAAGAAAACAGTTGAGCAGACAGTTAGCTCCACCCTTTCTCTACTTCCTGGCCCACCATGAAAAGAGTTGAGCTGCTCTGCATGTCCTCCCTACCAAAACAGACTGCATCCTCTGAAATGGAAGCACAATAAACTGTGCCTTCTTTATGTCAGGTATTTAGTCACAATAAAGCAAACACTAAGTAATGGGAAGCTTAAACAGAATGGCTGCAGCCCATGAGGTAGAAGATTATAAATGGGTTGATGCAGTATATGTGCATCTATTCACATTCTAACATACAGCAGTGTGCTGGAATGAATGCTCATCCCTTAAGAGTAACAAACAGCACAAGGGGAAAATATCCCATGCACCACTCCTACTACATAGTTTTCCTTCTGACTGTTGCCATGCAACAAAGTTTCTGTCAGTTTCTATCTCTAACAAAAGCATCAAAGAAAAAAAAAAGTTCCCTATTAATTTTGAGCAATGTAGAATGATTAATGCCCATGAGATGCTATCACATTTGAAATGCAAAGGAGAACAACAAATAGAATTCATTTTCTTAAAGTAAATAAGCAAGAGCTTTAAAGGCTGAGACAAAATTAAGGCTGGCAAAGCCATTAAATTGCTGACTTCCATGTCATGAAAGACAATCTCAGAATGTCCTTGGGCTTTTAATGGAAGCCAAGAAAGAGACTGGACAGACTGTGTACCAACCAGAATGGCATAATTTATGCTCTTTCCTAATGTTGGGCCTGGTCAGCTGAGGGCAAATACCTTTAGAATGCTCTGTGTCTGGATGCAAGACAACTCGGACATACTTAAGATCACCAAACTGCTGGAGAACCTCGCCAAGTGCCTCCTCTTCTGAGTCAAATGAAAGATTTCTATGGAAGAAAAACAGGTCACACAAATTTCAATGACAAACTAAGACCTTGAGTTTTGATCTGAGGTATATGAATTAGACATCAACTAATGATGTCTGCCTCCTTCACATCCATTCTCCCTTGCTCAAAAATAGCAGTAGCACACAAGAGCGGCCCCTAGTGGCTAAGCCTCAGCTCTATTGGTCTGTCCCTTTGTCACCAACTGTCCTACATCAGATTCTCTCATTTGAAAATTTAAAACTTTATAATAAAGACTAAAAGCTGCAGATACATTAACTTCAAAATAGAAGTGTCACAGACGCTGGAGTGATACAGACACGCTACAGCATGGCCTGATAGTCGTGTGAACATATACACGAAAACTTCGCTTAGCTGGACCCTTAAAGAAATACACTTAACAGAATACCTTGTGCCTTCATTTTTTTTAAAGATGGTATCCCAGAGAAAAGACCCACAACCCCCAGCAGCAGGAATCTAAACATGCCCAGACTTTCACCTCTCCTCAAGATTTGCATCTTGACACACTGATTTTTGTAAACAAACCAGTATTCATCCAGTCTTTTCACTCACTGTGGCTGAAATTAGTTTTTCTTATTACAACCAGAAGTTTTCATGGGAGTCTAGTAAGAAACATGCTTTATTTTATTGAATTAGACATATTCCCCTCCATGTTTATATGAAATCTGGATTTCAGTTAAAATTTTCTAAAGGGGGCAAAATCCGTCAAAATAATGCAGAAGAAAAACACGGTAAAGATGACTACTAGGTCATGGTAAGATGACTAGGTCATGGTAAGATGACTAGGCAAATGGGGAAGGGAGAGAGGGGAGAGAGAGAAAGGAAGAAGGGAAAGAGGAAGAGCAGGAACTGTACACTGAATATCCTTAATCTGAGAATCTGAAGCTTTTTGTGTATTTTTAAAATTTTTAGTATGTACATATGTGCATATGCACCATGAAATACATGTGATGATTACAGGACAATTTGTAGGAATCTAGTTCTCTCCTTCGGGCATGTAAGTCCTGAATATCAAACTCAGGTTGTCAGACTTGGTGTCAAGCCTTTTCCTACTGAGCCATCTCACTCACCGGCCTGCCTGCAACAGAGTAAACTAACCTGACCTAGAAAATGCAGTAAGACCTAACTCCACTCAGTGTATTCCCCTATGTCTTTCTGTATTCTGGACATGACTTTAAAAGAGAAGTTTGGGGCTAGCTAGGGATGTAGCTCAGTTGGCAGAGTGCTTACCTAGTGTCTGAGTGTGCTTTTACTGCTGTGATAAAGACCATGACCACAGGCAACTTTTTTTGGGGGGGGGGGATTACTTCATATCACAGCCTACAGTCCCCTGGAACTGGAGTTACAGACTGCTGTTGAAGGTATGAGGCCAAATCTCACATTTTAGCCTTCAGAACCCCCAACCCACACCCGCTTCTCCAACCAACAGTGGCTAATTGGTGAGTTTCCCTCTAAACTCCCTATATTCCTACACTTCTGATAAGTACATTCCATTCAGTTTCGTGTGGTTGGCAAAGCTTTCTTTTCTCTTTGGGTGGTTGTACTGCTAAGATCTGGGAACCCCCCACCCCAAAAAAAACCCTGTCCACAGGTTCTAGACACTTCCTCAGGCCCACTGGGGTCTCTCTCTTGGTGACAGTGACTGGGTGCTGACCGCTCTGTCCCAGAGATCTCAAGACACATGATGATGAAAAGTCTCTCAACCTTGACCCACTGGCCTCCACTGGTGATAGAAATGTTTCCTGCACCAGAAAAATACATTAACAGTGCACTTTAGCACCTGAATGCATCTCTGCTTTCTCTTCAGCTGCTCCAAGCCCTGTGCTGTGACTCTTACACTTTCTGAACTGTCCTACACAGCACTGTAAGCCTCTCCAGCACTTCATGTCTTAGGAGTACTGACTGCCTGGCACTTAGTGCTCACCACCTGCTGCGCTGCCCATGCAGCCTGCCTCACCCACACTGCCTGAGCCTGCTTCAGCAATGATGCTACACTCCTCAGGCCCCCACTACAGGAGGTCCTCCTCCCCACCCATCAACTGCCCGCCCAGCTACACTCATTCGCACATCAGCCCTGCCACTCTGCACAGCCCAGTCCAGTCCAGCCTGTCAGGAAGGGATTACTGCCCTCCAATACTACTTAATAACCCCACATCTTCTCTCCAGTCTCCCCAGGAACTGCAGCTTCCTGAGACCTATGTCTGAGTTACAGTGAGATCTTTTCCTCAGTATCTCCTTCATGAGCTGCCTGCTAAGTCTAACAGCTCTCTTGGGTTCTTCTGGGCCTGGGCAATGTCCTTCCTGGAAGTCCTGGAGCTTCCTTAGGTCCATGTCTGGGCTACTGTGGCTACCAACCTCCACACTCCCCCTTCTGCCACTGTGGCTCCCAGAACTTGTTCCAGCTGCAACGTTCTAACAGCTCCTCCCACCCCTTCACTGCTGTCTCTTCAAAAAGCTCCCTCCATTCAGCCCAATGCAGCCCCCGACTCCAGTCCTACAGCCAATTTCTCATCCATCCACCATCCAGATGTCAGTTCCACCTTTGCTGCTACCATACTGTTACAACTGCCTACACTTCCTCCTCCCAACTCCCTTCCTAAAGCCAAATTCTCCACTGACCTACAATATAATTTATCTTATCAGACACCTTCTTCCACCATCAGCCCAACTTATTAACCATCTCCTGTCCAGACACTGACTTCAGCTTTAAAGTTAACCATACAAAAGTGTGATATTCTGTAATGATGAAAAGTTTATTATATTTATGGTTTACAAAAATAAGTTTTCTTTAGCCTCGTGCATATGTGATTTCAAGGTTAAGCCTAAAATTGGGTATACTTAATATATACTCAAACTCCTCAGAGATCTGCTAAATATAGCATTTCAAATGCTATAAAACTTCAATAAAAAACTTCCCACAATAAATAGAGACCCCCTCCTAACAAGAAAACTTTAAGGTCTCCAAAGAAGACAGATGGGAAACTGCAGCTGACTCTGCCTGGACTGTAGCAGTGACCGCTGGGAGAACTGCCGCACACCTCACCTGCAGCCAGGGACCCACCGCTGACTCTACCTGGACTGTAACAGTGACCACTGGGAAAAAATGCCGCACACCTCACCTGCAGCAGCTG
>JADRCD010245889.1:0-16940 GCA_019843815.1 Montemys delectorum | reverse complement strand
GCTGTTTCTCATGCCTTCTCTAAAGGCCAGTTCTGCAGGCAGTCTGCCCAGTCACGCTTTTTAGGAGCATCTCACCCAGATTCACCATCTCTTGTCCCCACCTCTACCCAGTCCACCTGGTACTTTTTCCCACCACTCAAATATTGGGGACATGAGACAGCTACTCTGAGAAAACAGGTCTCTCTGAAGGAGGAGACTCACCTTTTGGGACCCAAAGATCTCTGGGTTGTTGTTGAAGTGGCGGAGGGCTCTGAGGGCATGCTCATGCTTTTGGAACTCTACAAAGGCATAGCCCAGGGACTGACCCTTCATTTTCCCATGAACTGCTTTAAGGTCCCGCATCACTCTACACTAAGAATAGAAAAAGAAAGAAAAGAAAAACAAAACAGTAGTTATGAATAAGAAATAAAACCTTCCAGAGAAAAATGTATTTATTTTTTTAAGATTTATTTTTTAAAATCTTATGTATATGTGTCTGATCATGTGTACGCATGCGCACCTGACTGCAGTGCTCTTGGAGTCTACAAGAGGGCAACAGCTTCCCTGGAACTGGGAACCAAAACCAGGTCCTCTGTGAGAGCATTATGCGCTCATAACCACTAAGCCATCTCTTCAACACCCTAAGAAAAGTTTGTAACTGTTCGTAATGCATGTAACAGAGAGGCACATGGTTCTTCAGCTTCTCAGCAAGTTACTGCTGAGAATAGAGAACTGTCCAAGGATCCGGTCCCTGAAGAAAGCGCCAGGAGGAAATGAATGGAGATGGCGGGAAAGAAGACCTGATGGCTTTAGATTAAACAAACATATCCTGACACGGGATAGCCTCAGAATACAGCAAGCTTCAGCTATCTTGGATTAGAGGCAGAAACTCTTTGGTGCCCATTTTTCTCTAAATGTCAGGATACAATAAATATCCTAGGGTCATGAGAAGCACTAAAAGTAATTTGAGGAAATACACCACTTGTACAATATTCCTGCCTAGAGCTGCTGTTCTTCTGTAGTGGAGGAGTCTAAGACACATGCATACGACGACTCCATGCACGGATCCTACTCTGTCCACTGCAGAGGGATGAAGAGAAGGACGGATTCCTGACTTTAATATTTTCATTCACTTAAAACATTCAAGATATCTCACTGAGATGCAGAACTTACACAAATAAAGGAATTAAGGGGAAAAAGTATATTCTTTAGTCATGATTCCTGGAGAGACAAGAACAAACATTTACTTACCCAAGACAAGGAACCAAAGATAGACCAAGGTAAGGACACCCCAAAGTCAGCTGGTGAGCTAGAGATCTTACTGGGGTTCCTTACAGAAGCAGAAATGACCCAAAGACAGCTGCATCACCAAAAGCCCACCCTAGCATGGCCGACAGCTCACAAGCTGCACACCTGTAGTCCACTGCACAAGCTGAAGGCAGCTCGACAGGTTAGTGTCTTTTTCAGGTAGCTCGATGGTCTGCGCCTCCTCCAGGTAGCTTATCAGGTCTCTGGCTCGACCAAGTAGCTTGGCTGCTGAGCCTATTCTAGCCTCAGGCTGTCTAAGAGTGCATCTCAGCAGTCCTTGCTGCTTACATTTGCTTGAGCTGTAAGAGGTCTAGAGTATCTAGTCAGGTTCAGAAAGGTCCTGAGTCTTTACAGAATTGTTTCCTTTCTAAGCTGACCAACCTACCTTCCCTCCAAGATGGAGGCTTTGTCTTAGAGAAGATAGTTATAGACTGTATATACAATACATATACTGTACAACGTACAGAAGTGCACTAAACTGTAATGAGTTCAAAATGGGCATGCATTAAATACTGTGGGTACTCACTACTAACTGTGGTGTCAGACACGTTCTGACACATTACTGTTCTCTCATGCTATTTCCTCAATACACAGAATATGCTAAAGAGGCCGCTGAGAACTAGGCAGACAGTTGACGGCTATAAAACAGCAAAGCACACTGAAAACATTGGCAATGGCATTTTTAAATATAAAGCTCAACAGATTATGCAAAGTATCCCCAGGATGGGGGATAATGAGATTTATTTATTCTCAAAGAGCTCAGCCTGTCTGGAGAAACAACCAACAGTCTCAGGCCAGTACAATGGTAACAGTAAAGCCTTCAAAAGAGATGAAGCTGAACTAAGTGCTAGCGTGAACTCACCGGTTTCTAACGTAACTGAAGACATGCACAGTCAACATGAAGAATGCTTACGACGGAGTACTGAAGCCTCACACAGTTAATGCTACTTTAGGGCTAGGGAAAGGCAAAAGGGGCACAGTGCTTGTCATGTGTGATGGTTTATATATGCTGGAACCAGGGAGTGGCACTATTTGCAGTTGTGGCCCTGTTGGAGTAGGCGTGTCACTGTGGGTTTGGGCTTTAATACCCTCATTCTAGCTGCCTGGAAGTGAGTATTCTGCTAGCAGCCTTCAGATGAAGATGTAGAACTCTCAGCTCCTCCTGCACCATGCCTGCCTGGGTGCTGCCATGCTCCCGCCTTGATGATAATGGACTGAACCTCTGAACCTGTAAGCCAGCCCCAATTAAATTTTGCCCTTTATAAGAGTTGGTTATGGTATCTGTTCACAGCAATAAAACTCTAACTTAAGACACCACATAAGGGCTGGAGAGATGGCACAGCGGTTAAGAGCACTGGCTGCTCTTCTAGAGGTTCTGAGTTCAATTCCTAGCAACCACATGGTAGCTCACAACCATCTGTAATTTGATGCCCTCTTCTGGTGTGTCTGAAGACAGTGACAGTGTATTTACATAAAACAAATAAATCTTTAAAGAATAAAAAATAAATAAAAAATAATTAGTATTTTGGAGAAAAAAAAAAGGAGAACCTGAGTTCAGATTCCCAGAACCAATGTAAAAGCCAGGCATGAGGGTGTCTGTAATCTCAGAGCCCCTAGGGTGGGATAGGGAGTGGAAACAGCAGCTCTAAGAAAGTAAGCATGGGTGTGCACTGAACAAGACAGCCTGACTCAAACAAGGTGGACCGAGAACAACTGAGGTGTCCTCTGACATCTACGAGTGTGCCCTGCACGTGCTCTGGGTACTTTCTCTCTCCCCTCCCTCCCTTTTCTCCTCTCCTTGTCCCTCCCCTCCTCCTCTCTCCCCCTCTTTCCCTTTCTTTCAAGCATGTGTATGTGTATGTATGCAAACAGACACAGACACAGACACACAGACACACAGACACACAGACACACACACACACACACCCCTCTTTTAGGAACCAAACCACATAAATTGTATTCTCTGCAAAATCCACATTATATTATTTATATAATGCTGACCACACAGCAGTTTTTGAATATATGCTTGCTAAATTAACTCCCAACAGAGGTTTCCTCACATTTTGCTGTAATTTAGTCAGACATGAAAGTCAGTTCCCAGAATAAAACTGCCAAACTCAACTTTACATGATGACGTGTTCAAAAGAAAACCTGTTGACACTCTGGCACCACAGCCTGAAATGAATGCTCGTGCCTGCAAGCTGTGCATGACATGGCATTGCTCACCTCCTTAATTCGAACCCCCTTCTCTCCTCCAGTGGCCTCCAGCAGCAGCCTCCTGAGTTGTTTATCATCCACAGCCTTTGGGAGATTGTGCAGGCAAAGCCTGGTTTGCGAGACAAAGATATTCTGGTTCTTGAGTTTCTGATGTTTCAGTAGCTCAAACTGGGAGAGGAGAAAAAGACAAGCTCTTAACATACAGTACATCTGTTAGGCAGGCTCCAAACTGTCTAAAAGAAGAGAATCGTAACCCCATCCCATGGCCACAGATGCGCCTGTTGCCTTGCCTAGTGGAGAGAAAAGCAGGCTCAGGGAGACAGGATGATCATGAACTCTAGAGTCAGATCTGAACCAAAAAGTCACCCAACTAGAGAAGTCAAATGACATTTTAAGATTCAAATTTTCATCTATAAAAATGGAACTACTTTTAACTCTCAATATTTAACTCTCAGCACTGACATGAGACCAAATGAGATTAAAAACCAACAAAAACCCCACATAGCTCAAAATGTGCCCTAGCACAAATTTGTTTTTGTTTTGTTTTGTTTTATCAAGGCAGGGTTTCTCTGTGAGGCCCTGACTGTCTTGGAATTCACTCTGTAGTCCAAGCTGGACTCCAACTCAGAGATCTGCCTGCCTCTGCCTCCCAGTGCTGGGACTAAATGCGTGTATCACCACTACCCTGCTTAGCACAAATATTCTTATAAGTAATACTGAAGTTAGCATTTATGCTCAGTCCTCATCCACCCAACAACTGGGAATGTCTAGTATTTTCTAAAGTTTATTTTTTATAATGCACAGAAACAACCCAATAAGCTATGGCTAGCAAAATTAGTTCTAGAACTCAGTTTATCTTATTGTACTGCTTTCCGAAATACCATGATATCTAGATATTCACTATTTAAAAAAAGCTTTTAAATGCTACTATAAAACCCTGTGCTGGAAAGACATTGCTTCCAGCGACCATTACAGCATGCTTGCTGCTCATCATCTCCTGAGCATTAAGGTCATAACTGTTCTCTATCTTTACCTTTTTAGGCTGGCTTTTCATCCTATAATTATTTTTTTTAACTATCAGGTAGTTATGCTGTGTGTAATTGTGTACACACTGTGCATGTGGTAGAGCTTAAAGGATAACTTTAGAAGCTGGATTCTCTCCACTGTAGGTTCTAGGGATCAATTCAGGTCAACTAGGCTTGTGCAGTAAGCACTTTTACCCACTGAGCCACCCCACTGGCTCTAGGCTGCCTTTTTAAAGGTAAACTGCATAAGCTAGAGATATAGCCCAACTGGTAAAGTGTCTGCCTAGCACATACAGCATCTGGAGTTCAATCCTCTGCACCATGGATACTGGGCATGATGGAGTGGGCCTGTAATCCCAGTACTCAGGAGGTGGATGGAGGAGGACTAGAAATTCAGAAATAGTGGGCTATATGCACATTGAGGTCAGCCTGAGCTACATCAGACTACCTCAAAACAACAACACAAGTTAAGCTACGACTGCAAACACTACTAAGCAGCAAAAGTGTCAGTTAACGGTAAAAACACCTATAATGTGAAGTTGTTCTACGGCGACTGTATAATTTAGAGATAGCATCCCTCCAAATGGCATCTTGGCCTACTCTTTCCAAAAGAGCATTAAGGTTCCTCTTGTTCCTAGTAAGCCTACCTACACAGCCTCCATTCTGTTGTTCTCTATTTACGATAACAATTACACACAGCCCCTCCCTCTCCACACCTACTTCAAGAGCTAGCAGCACAGAACACACGCATGCGAACTACAGAAACAAAGAACAAGACTGAGCTCTTGCCGGGTAGTGATGGCGCACACCTTTAGTCCCAGCACTTGGGAGGTAGAGGCAGGCGGATTTCTAGTTCGAGACCAGCCTGGTCTACAGAGCGAGTTCCAGGACAGCCAGAGAAACCCTGTCTCGAAAAACAAAAACAAAAACAAAAACAACAACAAAAACAAAAACAAAACAAAACAAAAAGACTGAGCTCTTACAACGGAATAGGACGGGACGGGACAGGTCGGAATGCTGAAACAACGTGAGGAATACTGTCTAGTCACTTCTTCACCTATGTGCTTCTAACATGGTAAAAGTGTGGTCCTTACACATGGCTCTTCAGGAGCAATGTAGCAGCAGTGACTGTTTCTGACTCACTTCCATAACCATGAGAGCCCTAAGGCTGGTGCCTCATCTACTCACCCGCTCCCGTTTGGCCATATCTGAGGCACTCACACCCTCAGCAGCCTTCGTCCCAGCGCGGATCACTGTAGAAAGAAGGAAAAAGGCCAAGATGTCACCAAGGGAATGTTCACTGGGCAACAGGAAGAATGTGATTTGAATGATGCAAACCCTTTGTACTGGGCCCCGAGGACTGTGTTGGCCAGTTAGTTAGGTCCGAAAATAGCTACAGGGCTAAGTTCTAGACTTAGACTTGCTCTAAAGACAAACTGAACATTTTGTAATCTTGTTCCTCTCTGCCTCCAAAAAGCATCACATTCATGCTGCGAGTTAGAAAGAAAGGCGTGGAAGAAGTTCTGAATGCAGCTATAATGTAGAATGTTCCACTAACAGGCTGCCCCTGAAACTGAGCTGCTCCTCATGTACTCAGTCAGGTGCCAATCACTCAGCAATGAGTTAGATGAGCCCAAACAGAGGATAGAGTTATGGTCTCAGAGGCTGACAGCCTAACCTTACTAGCTGGGACTATGCACCCACACAGGAGTAGGCGGATACATACTTACAGCTATTTTCTCATTCTTTTCTGACATTATGGGAAAGATGCTAGGTAAACACTTAAAAATCTATCAATAATCCAAAAAAAGTCATTTCAATTTTATTTTTCAACCTCTTAAAAACAAAAATACCTCATTAAAAATGAAGACAAAAGCAAGTACTTTAAAAGCTTTCTTCCTTGTGCTTCCAATCCTGCTATGGAAATAATCTGAGGCAACCAGACAGCAGAGAACAAGACTGAGTAGTCTGCAAAAATGGTGAAGGTTCCTAACAAAGCCACATCTACTGAAATGGAACAGCAATAAAACACTGTTGTGGAGGAAATTTGGGTTTTATATTTGAAACACATCTTAAAACATAATTGCTAGTTCACCCTCAGGCCATGGGGTGGCTACTCAGAGGCCTGGTTCCTATCTTCTTCCGATACTCACAGCCTTCTCGGGCCAGGTAGAGGTTCCGGGTTCCAGTTGGCTTCTTCACCTTCTTTGTCTGAAGCTTTGCCGCCTCATCACGGGTCACAGCTAAGTCGACCTTGAGCTGTCGGCCGTCCAGTTTAAGCCCACCACCCTGAAACATATTATAACCTTCTCTTCAAACATGGAGCAAGCAGAAAGTAAGCATATAACACAGAAGAGCTAGGAAAGGGACTCAGCACACTGTAACTGTGCCGTGGAGGCCAGGCCACACGCTGTATCTGCCTGGCTGCCTACATGTGGACCCTTGAGACTCAAAGTTGTTTTTACAATTGTACAAAAGGTCACATCTGTATGTACTGAAGAGAATCAGCAGTAATGAATTTACCTTACAGTAGCTCAAAAGGCCCAAAGTAGGCCTAAACTGAGGAAAGTGTTCTGTAAACGTGTTTAGTATTCTAAAGTTCGTGTAAGAATATTTAAGAGACAAGGACAATGCAGGATAACATCTTAAAAACCGAGTGCTTCATTTAAAAAGCAAAGAAAAATTCTCAGCATCTCTATCAGACACTCGTGCAGGTTCACAGATAGCACTAATACCATCTTTCAGTCTTTCATGTTCTTAGCCTAGAATAGCGGCTGATACACAAACAATCAATGGACACTAGAAATATCAAATTTGTTTCCTTACTTCAGAAGTACGGGCAGCTGCAATCATCTCAAAGCATGGATTAAGGCTATGTATGCAAAGCTCAGTGCATAGTATATATTAAGTGTTCAAGTTTTCACTTTATTAAAAATAAATAATAATAATAAAAACCTGGTGCAAGTATCAGCTCTTGCCGACAGAAACTACTGTGTTCTGGGCAAAGGGAATGGACATGCTTTCCTTACCTCAGCCTCTGGAGAGGCCGCTGCAAGACATTTCTGAGCTGCTTCCTGAGTCATGAATTGTGCGAATGCACAACCTGCACAAAGACACAAAATTTAGTAAGATACACCCTCACTTCCACAGCGATCAAAAGACAACCCTGAAAACATCCAGAGCCTGACACAAATGGGAGGGGAGTAACACCTGTGGAACGGGTGCTGCATTAGGTGCTGAGGGATCACAGCCAGATACCACAACATACACATTCTTTCTTAGCAGCTGATCCCAACTATCTCCTTAATGATACCCACAGGAAATGATAAAGAAATTCAGCCAACCACTTAATTCAACACCATGGAGTGCCCAGTAGAACAGTGAAAGATGAGCTAGAATATTTAACCCTGAAATTAATCATATTCATAGTCTTATGTACTTTTCCAGGCTCTTCCTCATCCAAAATAGTACATGGGGTGTGTGTGCATGTCATTTGCTGAAAACAATGAGAGGGTGGAAGAAATCTTTTTTTTAAAGATTTACTTATTTATTATTTTATGTAACTGAGTACATCATTGTCTCTTCAGTCACACCAGAGGAGGGCATCAGATCCTACCACAGATGGTTGTGAGCCACCATGTAGTTGCTGGGAATTGAACTCAGGACTCTGGAAGAGCAATCAGTGCTCTTACCCACCGAGCCATCTCTCTAGCCCAGGGTGGAAGCAATCTTAGACAACAGGTAGGCATGGGCTGGTAACGTCAGTTATGATAGCTTCTGTTGCTATACTGGGTCTGCTGGAAGTAGTAAAGGTACTCACTCCTGTCGAAGATTTCTATAAAGATCCCTCATTACTTCCCCATACCGTGCTTTCTGTGCTGTTCCATTAGTATGAGGCAAAGTCCTTTATTAGGGACAGACAGTAGACACAAGACAAGTGGAGAATTCAAAGCAGGCTTGCACTTGGCTAAACTAATCCAAGAGGAAGTTGCTTTATTTTTGTTCCTTAATGCATATACAATGTAGAGATGAAAATGTATGGGAAGGTGCGCACAGGTGATAGGCAAACACTATGCCATTTTATATGAAGAACTTGAGTACTCACAAATTTTGGTATTTGCCATGGTCTTGGAACAAGACCCAGTGGGTACTGAAGGACAAGTGTAATGAAAGAAATAGAAGATGTGGAGGTAAAGATTTCTAACAGGCAGATTGCCTAGTCATCCCATATCAAGAAAATCAGGCCAGGTATGGTGGTATACACCTTTAATCTCAGCACTCAGGAAGCAGTGCTGAGGCAAGCAGGTTTCTGTGAGTTTCAGGCCAGCCTGGTCTACACAGTGAGACCCTGCCTCAAAAAGAAAGAAAAAAGAAAATAGAAGGAGTGGGAGGAGAGAGAGAGAAAGAGAGAGAGAGAGAGAGAGAAAGAGAGAAGAAAGTCCAAAGGATAAGATCACTGTCCCAGCATCAGTGCTGGCTCATCTCCACATCCCCCTAAGGTTGGATCACAGGTAGCTCTAGGCAGTAAAATGGCTTGCCATGAGAAACAAACTGTCAAGGAACACAGAAAAAGTATCAGAAAATTTCAGCAAATGACAATACAGTTAAAAAATTAAAATTATGCTTTTAAAATTAACTATTAAGACTAAGAAAACAGAAAAGACATCTAGCAAATTAATTACAGGCTACATTGTAAAAGTATTAATCTAAGCGATAAAAGTAAAATAGTGTTGTGCCCCCACTCTGAGTATTCTAAGAGAGTCTAGTTGCCCATTCCAGAAAAACAAACCAAAAATGAAAAAGGTCCAAAAGTGTGACTATCAGAGCTAAAGACATTTTATTACCCTAGTCATTTTCCAGGTAAATAATCCTGAGCTCACAGTGATTTAATGTCCCTTACTTCTAGGGAGCTCTTCAGCGTCTTACATTATTGTAACTGAGTAAAAGTAAAACTGATCAAGTCTTATCTAATCAATTCTTATCAGGTGAAAAATAAGGTTTAGAATGGAAGTTCTTAACCATGACTAGACTCTTGAGAACCCACAAACCCTCAGACATGGCATTTTTCTGAAGAAAGGGCTTACAGCACTGCTAGAGAATCTGAATGGATGATGGCCTCAATGCTGACGATGGTTCACCTATCACTGTGACCTGGCTGGACAGAGAATCACCTTGGAGACTGAAGCCATACCCTGTGGGTATACTGTGAGTATGTTTCCAAAAGGATCAAGGGGAAAGATCTTCCCTAAAGGTGAGTAGTACTTCATGGTCTAGGGGCCCGGGCAAAATCAAAGAAAACAGTTGAGCAGACAGTTAGCTCCACCCTTTCTCTACTTCCTGGCCCACCATGAAAAGAGTTGAGCTGCTCTGCATGTCCTCCCTACCAAAACAGACTGCATCCTCTGAAATGGAAGCACAATAAACTGTGCCTTCTTTATGTCAGGTATTTAGTCACAATAAAGCAAACACTAAGTAATGGGAAGCTTAAACAGAATGGCTGCAGCCCATGAGGTAGAAGATTATAAATGGGTTGATGCAGTATATGTGCATCTATTCACATTCTAACATACAGCAGTGTGCTGGAATGAATGCTCATCCCTTAAGAGTAACAAACAGCACAAGGGGAAAATATCCCATGCACCACTCCTACTACATAGTTTTCCTTCTGACTGTTGCCATGCAACAAAGTTTCTGTCAGTTTCTATCTCTAACAAAAGCATCAAAGAAAAAAAAAAGTTCCCTATTAATTTTGAGCAATGTAGAATGATTAATGCCCATGAGATGCTATCACATTTGAAATGCAAAGGAGAACAACAAATAGAATTCATTTTCTTAAAGTAAATAAGCAAGAGCTTTAAAGGCTGAGACAAAATTAAGGCTGGCAAAGCCATTAAATTGCTGACTTCCATGTCATGAAAGACAATCTCAGAATGTCCTTGGGCTTTTAATGGAAGCCAAGAAAGAGACTGGACAGACTGTGTACCAACCAGAATGGCATAATTTATGCTCTTTCCTAATGTTGGGCCTGGTCAGCTGAGGGCAAATACCTTTAGAATGCTCTGTGTCTGGATGCAAGACAACTCGGACATACTTAAGATCACCAAACTGCTGGAGAACCTCGCCAAGTGCCTCCTCTTCTGAGTCAAATGAAAGATTTCTATGGAAGAAAAACAGGTCACACAAATTTCAATGACAAACTAAGACCTTGAGTTTTGATCTGAGGTATATGAATTAGACATCAACTAATGATGTCTGCCTCCTTCACATCCATTCTCCCTTGCTCAAAAATAGCAGTAGCACACAAGAGCGGCCCCTAGTGGCTAAGCCTCAGCTCTATTGGTCTGTCCCTTTGTCACCAACTGTCCTACATCAGATTCTCTCATTTGAAAATTTAAAACTTTATAATAAAGACTAAAAGCTGCAGATACATTAACTTCAAAATAGAAGTGTCACAGACGCTGGAGTGATACAGACACACTACAGCATGGCCTGATAGTCGTGTGAACATATACACGAAAACTTCGCTTAGCTGGACCCTTAAAGAAATACACTTAACAGAATACCTTGTGCCTTCATTTTTTTTAAAGATGGTATCCCAGAGAAAAGACCCACAACCCCCAGCAGCAGGAATCTAAACATGCCCAGACTTTCACCTCTCCTCAAGATTTGCATCTTGACACACTGATTTTTGTAAACAAACCAGTATTCATCCAGTCTTTTCACTCACTGTGGCTGAAATTAGTTTTTCTTATTACAACCAGAAGTTTTCATGGGAGTCTAGTAAGAAACATGCTTTATTTTATTGAATTAGACATATTCCCCTCCATGTTTATATGAAATCTGGATTTCAGTTAAAATTTTCTAAAGGGGGCAAAATCCGTCAAAATAATGCAGAAGAAAAACACGGTAAAGATGACTACTAGGTCATGGTAAGATGACTAGGTCATGGTAAGATGACTAGGTCATGGTAAGATGACTAGGCAAATGGGGAAGGGAGAGAGGGGAGAGAGAGAAAGGAAGAAGGGAAAGAGGAAGAGCAGGAACTGTACACTGAATATCCTTAATCTGAGAATCTGAAGCTTTTTGTGTATTTTTAAAATTTTTAGTATGTACATATGTGCATATGCACCATGAAATACATGTGATGATTACAGGACAATTTGTAGGAATCTAGTTCTCTCCTTCGGGCATGTAAGTCCTGAATATCAAACTCAGGTTGTCAGACTTGGTGTCAAGCCTTTTCCTACTGAGCCATCTCACTCACCGGCCTGCCTGCAACAGAGTAAACTAACCTGACCTAGAAAATGCAGTAAGACCTAACTCCACTCAGTGTATTCCCCTATGTCTTTCTGTATTCTGGACATGACTTTAAAAGAGAAGTTTGGGGCTAGCTAGGGATGTAGCTCAGTTGGCAGAGTGCTTACCTAGTGTCTGAGTGTGCTTTTACTGCTGTGATAAAGACCATGACCACAGGCAACTTTTTTTGGGGGGGGGGGGATTACTTCATATCACAGCCTACAGTCCCCTGGAACTGGAGTTACAGACTGCTGTTGAAGGTATGAGGCCAAATCTCACATTTTAGCCTTCAGAACCCCCAACCCACACCCGCTTCTCCAACCAACAGTGGCTAATTGGTGAGTTTCCCTCTAAACTCCCTATATTCCTACACTTCTGATAAGTACATTCCATTCAGTTTCGTGTGGTTGGCAAAGCTTTCTTTTCTCTTTGGGTGGTTGTACTGCTAAGATCTGGGAACCCCCCACCCCAAAAAAAAACCCTGTCCACAGGTTCTAGACACTTCCTCAGGCCCACTGGGGTCTCTCTCTTGGTGACAGTGACTGGGTGCTGACCGCTCTGTCCCAGAGATCTCAAGACACATGAGGATGAAAAGTCTCTCAACCTTGACCCACTGGCCTCCACTGGTGATAGAAATGTTTCCTGCACCAGAAAAATACATTAACAGTGCACTTTAGCACCTGAATGCATCTCTGCTTTCTCTTCAGCTGCTCCAAGCCCTGTGCTGTGACTCTTACACTTTCTGAACTGTCCTACACAGCACTGTAAGCCTCTCCAGCACTTCATGTCTTAGGAGTACTGACTGCCTGGCACTTAGTGCTCACCACCTGCTGCGCTGCCCATGCAGCCTGCCCCACCCACACTGCCTGAGCCTGCTTCAGCAATGATGCTACACTCCTCAGGCCCCCACTACAGGAGGTCCTCCTCCCCACCCATCAACTGCCCGCCCAGCTACACTCATTCGCACATCAGCCCTGCCACTCTGCACAGCCCAGTCCAGTCCAGCCTGTCAGGAAGGGATTACTGCCCTCCAATACTACTTAATAACCCCACATCTTCTCTCCAGTCTCCCCAGGAACTGCAGCTTCCTGAGACCTATGTCTGAGTCACAGTGAGATCTTTTCCTCAGTATCTCCTTCATGAGCTGCCTGCTAAGTCTAACAGCTCTCTTGGGTTCTTCTGGGCCTGGGCAATGTCCTTCCTGGAAGTCCTGGAGCTTCCTTAGGTCCATGTCTGGGATACTGTGGCTACCAACCTCCACACTCCCCCTTCTGCCACTGTGGCTCCCAGAACTTGTTCCAGCTGCAACGTTCTAACAGCTCCTCCCACCCCTTCACTGCTGTCTCTTCAAAAAGCTCCCTCCATTCAGCCCAATGCAGCCCCCGACTCCAGTCCTACAGCCAATTTCTCATCCATCCACCATCCAGATGTCAGTTCCACCTTTGCTGCTACCATACTGTTACAACTGCCTACACTTCCTCCTCCCAACTCCCTTCCTAAAGCCAAATTCTCCACTGACCTACAATATAATTTATCTTATCAGACACCTTCTTCCACCATCAGCCCAACTTATTAACCATCTCCTGTCCAGACACTGACTTCAGCTTTAAAGTTAACCATACAAAAGTGTGATATTCTGTAATGATGAAAAGTTTATTATATTTATGGTTTACAAAAATAAGTTTTCTTTAGCCTCGTGCATATGTGATTTCAAGGTTAAGCCTAAAATTGGGTATACTTAATATATACTCAAACTCCTCAGAGATCTGCTAAATATAGCATTTCAAATGCTATAAAACTTCAATAAAAAACTTCCCACAATAAATAGAGACCCCCTCCTAACAAGAAAACTTTAAGGTCTCCAAAGAAGACAGATGGGAAACTGCAGCTGACTCTGCCTGGACTGTAGCAGTGACCGCTGGGAGAACTGCCGCACACCTCACCTGCAGCCAGGGACCCACCGCTGACTCTACCTGGACTGTAGCAGTGACCGCTGGGAGAACTGCCGCACACCTCACCTTCAGCAGCTGACTCTACCTGGACTGTAGCAGTGACCACTGGGAAAAACTGCCGCACACCTTACCTGCAGCCAGGGATCCACACAAACTGTGGACACTTTGGACTGACTGCTATACTTTGCCTTATCAATAAAATAAGGTCAGTGTTCCCAAGCCCTTCCTCTACAGGGAAAATTCCTCAGACCTAGCCTGACAGCCAAAGACCTGCTGCTCTGGGACACTACTAAACGCAATCCTTTCCAGACAACTGAAGACCAACTGCTCCTGCAGTGAGCCACGTGAGCCTCAGCCGAATAAGTAAGTCTTTGCCATTTTTACTGATATAAAAACAATTTAAATTGTACTTCTTACTCAAATTTATCCCTCTCAGATCTCTGATGACATTGGTGACTAACTGTAGCTTTAACAGCAGACACCCAGCAGCCTGGCCAGCCCATTTCATATATACAGACTTCACACTAATATCTGAATTTCTAAAGGTTATAAGAAACAGATAAAAAAGTTATGTAGGTTAAGAAAAAAGTGATACAAGTTATACAGGTCTAAGAAAGTAATTTAAAGTACAACAGATCTGACACGAGGACAGTCCAAGGAAGTGTGTTAAGGTCTGAAGATACGAAGGCTTAAGTAAGTCATGAGGGCTGAGAAAGTGAGTAACTTAAGGGTATGAGAGGCTGTTTCGGACTTCCTTCCTCCTCTGTGCTACTGTTGGGTCCCACAGTCTGAAGACACAGCAGTCCTCCACACCCCTCCAGACTCCTCCCTTAACTTCCCTTTCTAGGTGTTATACTCCTCATTTGATCATGCCCTATTCCCTTATTAGGAAAGGGCACCTTTTCTAGTGAAGAAAAACTTAAATCCAGGCTTGGTGAACCACACCTTTAATCCTGGTGCTTAGGAGACAGGCATGCAGATCTCTGAGTTCAAAGTCAGTCTATGGAGCAGGTTCTAGGACAGCCAAGCTTAAGCAGTAAAGGAGTTGGAAAACACAAAGCTGATGATAATATGAGTAGAACAAGGGGGGCATGTTTCAGCTACAGCAAGTAGCAAAACTCAACAGCTTAGGCCATGTGGCTCTGGCTTTAGAGTCCAGAATAGAAGGGACTATTGGAACAATTGATGCTGGCTTGCTGGAGCTAAGAAATTAACAGTGATTAAGAGACCAGTATCACTGAGGTGAAATCTTCTGGGAATTGTTTCTGAGAGCACAAAGAAGCTGTGTTCCAGAGACAGCCAAGGTTGTACCTCGTGCTGCAGCTATACTTGGTTAATGTGTAAGAGTTACTCAGGTGGTACTGGTTTTGAAGGCATGAGGGGAAATGAAGAGCAGCTGAGGCTCTGCACTGAGAGAGGCCATGGAAGGCCATTGGTGAAGGGCTAGCCTCAGTTCCAGTTCATGGCCCAGGACTGAAGGGGCCAAGGTCACCTTTAACTACATAATCTGAGATACATGAGACCTTCTCTCAAAAATATAAAATACAAAAAGAAAAGAAAAAGAGAAGTTAGGCATGAAGAGAGAAGTTATCTAGGGCAATTGGTATCACCTCAGTATTTCTCAGTAAAGGTGAGAACCAGGTAAGAGTTGAAATGTTTTAGAAGATGCCACCCCAGTTATGAAACAAGAACTCTGAAAAGGACAGAGAGCGTACCTGCTGCTTACCTCCCCTTTCCTCCGTCTTAAGCTCTTGTTCTTATATTTCTCACTGGTGTGTCCTCCCAGACCAGATGTGCTAACCAGTCTCATAGCATCTAACTCTAGTGTTAAGGAGAGGAGAGAGGAGAAGAGGAAGGGAGAGACAGAAGAAGGTGGGGGAGAGGGGAAAGGAGAGGCAGCTGAGTGAGGGAAGGTGAGACCTGTGAAGGGGGACACACAGCTTTGCATAAGAAGGGCATACCTGATGAAAACAGTTTTCCCTTCTGTTACATCGGAGGATAACTTCCTTTTCTTTTTCTTTGAGACTGGAACATCTAATGTAAACAACAATAAAAAACAAAACAAAACAAAACAAAACAAAACAAAAAACTCAAAAAGACAAATGCAAGTCATATGGCAAAGGGGTAACTTCTTAAATATTTCATATAAATTAATTTTTAAAATTTTAAATGGACTACGAATGTACCGACTAGATATATTAAGAGGTGCTCATGCTCAAAATATTTAAAGAAAAGCAAAGTAGAGGGACTGAGGGTATAGTTCAGTGGTAGAATGTGTCTATACATAAACAAGGACATAGGTTCAATGCAGAGCAAGAGAGAGAAAGGGAGGAGAAGGGGCATAGCGTAAGAAAAAAATACTACTTTTTATTTAAATTGGCAAAACATAAAAGACCAATATAATCCAATGTGGTAATGGTATGGAGGAAAAAAATTTCCATATATTGCTGTGGCCACATTTACACATGTACACACACATGCACACACATACTATATTATAATTGCATGTGTTTCTTCTATAAATGTGTTAAAATGTTCTCTAGGCATACAAGAAACATGATACTGATTGTCTCTGGGAATATGCTTTAAGAGATTAACAATCTGGATGAAGAGAAAACTCACTGCTTGAAGAATAAACATTACAGTAGGTGTAGTGGCTCATGCTTGGAACCCCAGCACTTAAGAGACCAAGGTATAAAGATCTCAAGTTCAAGTCCAGCATGGACTTCACTGCAAGACCCTTCAAAAAAAAAATTAAGAAAACCACTCATATGCTATGTTGTGTACATACAAATTTCTGGAAAAAAAAAAAAGATTACTTTGGAGAACTGTCGGACTGGAGAGGAACTTTTGGTTTCTCCATTAAGTTCCTTTGTACTATATTTTTTAACTTCTTATCTGAATCCCACTAAGTTTTCAGATTCAAAAAAGAAAATAACAGGAGGCAGATGAATCTAAGTTGTAGGTCTCATTGTGTCCTTGGTGTGAAAGCCTTGAGTCCATCCACAGGATTGAAAAATATGATTTTCTCTGCTCTTCTGTAGTCAAACCCAAATACCAGGCTTACAGAAAAACAAGCAAGACAGCTGAATAAAACCACCCACTCCCCGGGACACAGTTATCGGCCACTTCGCACTATCAATGACCTGCCTTATTTCACCTC
>JADRCD010245838.1:0-11770 GCA_019843815.1 Montemys delectorum | reverse complement strand
ATGACCAAGGCAACTCTTATAAAGGAAAATATTTAATTGGGGCTGGCTTATAATTTGAGGTTCAGTCCATTATCATCATGGCAGCAAGCATGGTGGCCTGCAGGCAGACGTAGTGCTGGAGCAGCTGAGAGTGATACATCTTGATCCAAAGGCAGCTAAGAGGAGACTCTGATTCCACCTTGGCAGAGCCTGAGCATATGAGACCTCGAAGCCGACCTACACAGTGACACACTCTCTCCAGCCAAGCCACACCTCCTAATAGTGCCACTCCCTATAGTCAAACATATTCAAATACATGAGTCTATGGGAGCCAAACCTATTCAAACCACCACAACAGTGTTTCAAGAATTTGGGGCCTGGAGGTGTGGTTCAGTAGTAACCTAGCATGCGTGGAACCCTAGGTCCTAGTCTGAGCAAGCATGTTGCTAATTAAACTCTGCCCAGTCCCTTACCTGGGTTTTTTGTTGTTGTTGTTGTTGTTTTTGTTTGTTTTGTTTTTTGTTTTGTTTTGTTTTTTGAGACAGGGTTTCACTGTATAGCCCTGGCTGTACTGGAACTCACTCTGTAAACCAGGCTGGCTTCGAACTCAGAAATCCACCTACCTCTGCCTCCTAAGTGCTGGGATTAAAGGCATGTGCTACCACTGTGCAGCTCTCTTGTATTATTTATGTCCTTCTTAAAGTCCTCTATCATCCTCATGAGATGTGATTTTAAATCAGAGTCTTACTTTTCTGTTGTGTTGCAGTATCCATTGCTCACTGTAGTGGAAGAACTGGATTCTGATGATGCCTTGCTTTCTGTTGGTTATGATTTTGCCCTTGCCTCTTGCCAGCCAGTTATCTCTAGTGTTAGCTGGTCTTGCTGTCTCAAACTGTGGCTTGTCCCTCCTGGAAGCCTTGGGTCAGTACTTCTGGGAGACCAGTTCTCTCCAGTTGGAATTTGGATATGAAGAGCTGTGGCAGAGGGTCAGCTCAAAGATGCAGACAGAAACCAGAAAGATCCTGTAGCTGGCTGTTCCTTGGTTCCTGTGTCCTGATGTCTCTGGGAGAGTCCCTCTTTGGCCAGAAATTTGAGCAGAAGTGGTGGTCTGACCTGTGCTCACAGATGTGTTGGCACTTCTGGGAGACTGGCTCTCTCCCAGCATTATTTGGGTATGGAGCACTGTGGCACAGGATCACCTCTGGCTACTATGGCATGGAAATAGAGTCTTTCTTAAAGGAAGAATTAGCAATGACTTCTTTTATAGATCCAACTGGCAGAATAGGAAAGAGGATTTGATGATGGTCACTAGCCTTCAGAAGCTTTGAGATCCATGTAAAGCAGCTAGGTTCTTAGTCCATTAACATCATGACAGGAAGCATTGCAGCATCCAGGCAGACATGGTGCTAGAAGAATTGAAGGTTCTACATCTTGATCCAAAGGCAGAAAAGAGAATGTGGGACAGTAGACCAGGTCACCAGACAGAAGAACTCCCCTTCATGGTACGTTGGTGTGTCCCAATATTCCAGTACCTCAGTAGTGATGAGGAGGGAACATAGCCTAGTGCCTCTATGTTTTGCCTCCCTGACATCCCATCAGAGAAGGGAAAAGCAGACCCACAGGAGAAAACTCGCTCCCATGTAACTTTCAACTTTGACCACAGGCTGACCTTTTCCTAGCCTGTCTTCTTGTGCCCTGTAAGTCAGCCTTGTGAATTCACCCAGAAAAATCACCAGCTCCAATATCTTCCCTTTATGGATCCCTTCTTCCTCATTCTCCCAGATGGAATTAAGGATGTCCTACTGTCCACTTCTGGCAGTACTCTGGTCACTGTCCTCTTGATCTCTCCAGAAGATATCTTAATGGTCTTCATGTGGACTTTGGGGATGGCTGGGGTTGATCCCACAGGAGAGGATGTGGATCTTTTTTTGCTGCTGTTCTCACTGGATAATCTCTAGGGACTATCTGATGGCTTCAGGGAGGATTCAGGAGACTTGTCAGCGGCTTTGGGACTGTCATTCACTTCTGTTGGTAATGGAGAAGCTTCCCTAGAATTGGCCACAGGTTCCTTGCAGGAGTCAGAAACATCCTTTTTAGCACTGAGTGCCACAATGGCAGCTATACATGGTAAGAGCTTGGAGGACTACTTTGTTTTGGAAGATGTGGTAGCAGCAATGGCGAGTCGTTCTTCTCAGAGCTTGGCTTCCCATCAAGGCATCTTCTCAGAATTCTCCTTCAACTTATCCTATGTTTTTCTGATCTTAAAAGGCTCAAAAACACTCAGAGTTATGGACTTGCTTTCTGTTTCTCTTTTGACATTGTTTTTATCCACGTGTCTGATGTAGAGACTTCAGGCTGGTGTTTTCCCCTCCAAGTGCATTCACTTTGCCAAAGTCCTGCTGGGAAGCTGAGCCAGTTAGCACATTCATTCTGAATTTGGCCCATGCCTCCTCCTTATCAGGTGGGTTGCCCACATCTTTTTTTCTCATCATCCCCAAACTCTTCAGCACTGGACATAGGGCTGAACTGGCTGAATGCTGGGTTCTTAAGAATCATGTCTGAGGGGGGGTGTCTCTTTTTAAGGACTTGTTTCCATCCTTACTGTAGCTGTCAAGAGAGGATGCTGTGAGAAACTCATTACACATACCATTGCCTGTGGGATTGTGGTCTTCTTTTTTCCACTACCTTGGAGTTGATGTTGCGAACATTCTTCACAATTACACTGACACCAGCATCTGAGGATGATGGAGTGTGAGAGTCATCATCCACGTGAGTGTTCTGCTTAATGTGGTTTTTGTGGTGGTTGTGTCCACACTAAATCGCTGCTTTAGGATCGACCATATCTGATATGTCAAATGCTGCCAAGAAGTCATCAAAGTTTGGGGTCTTCATATTCCCCATTATCATGAATTTGGTCAGATATTCTTGTGAACCTTGACCTTTTGAAAAGACTTTGGACCAGTGTTCAGTTACTGTCACACAGTTGCATTCTCTTTTGGCCTTCATAATTGTCACAAGTATCTCCAACACCCTTTAGTAGCTTCTAAAAGGAAAATCATGAAACAGAACATAGCTCCCTGACCGAGAGGGCTTCCACAGCACTCAAGCCTGGGTGTCCTGGCTGTGGCACGGGAGACCTCTGCTCCCCTTGTCCCCAATGGCTATTGCTGACAGCATAGCCAGGCCTCACTGCCCTAGGGCTCATTTCCACCGTGGCTTCACCATGTGCCTTTATGGTCCTCCTGGACACCAGCCCCAATCCCAGGCCTTTCTGTCTCATTTTCAATGCTGAGATTCTCTCTCCTCACCTCTTGTGTTTTGCTAGGGAGCAAAATACTATTCTATTTCCTCAAGTTTTTATTAACATTTTTTTTCCCTCACTTGGATTTTCTTTATTATGTCTATTCAGGTCCATGTATTGAATAGCTTTCTTCCTTTCACCCCACTGTTTGTTTATGTTTTCATATATTTTATTAATGGATTTATTTGTATTTTCTTTAAGGCTCTTGCAGATATACACAATAGCTATTTTGAAATCCTTGTTCCCATCCTCAGAACCCAATGTAGTAAGCTTTCTGGGCTTTAGTAATACACTGTCCTAAATGTCCTTGTTTGTGTTTTTATGCTGAGTTTAGGCATTTGGATTTGGAATAATAGTAAATTTGTGCAATAATACCTGGTCTTGCTCTTCTTGGATAGATTTTTCTATTCCATAGTTCTGTTGTTGCTACCTCTGGATCTTGGGATTGTTTGCTCTGGCTACAAATTGCCTGGTAGGGAATGCTTCAGAGTCCCTACCAGGTGTGACCAGTGGGAATCCTGGGTAGAACTTATTTCTAGATTTTGGGACCTAATATATAGGAATAGGGAAAGATTAAAATGGTAGGAGGCTGAAAGGGTCTGCTAAAGTGAGAGAAGTCTGACATCTAGGGGTATCTGATTTGAGCGTGTCCAGGGATAGAGTGTCTAGGGTGTTTGCTGGTGACACAAAGGGATGGACTAAGGAAGGATGCTTTGGCTGCCATGACCAGATAGTTTCCAGAGGCAGCCCTTCTTAATTCTTATAACAGAACCCTAAACATCCTCTATGAGGTGATGAGAATACATTTAATCTATATGCAAACGTTAGGAATTTTAATTCATTTCAGTCACAAAATGCTGTTGGAGGTCAGTGGTACAACTTATTTGTGGGAACACTGATCACACTAACTTCGTTTCCTATTTTAATATAGTAAATGCACTTGTATTGGGTTCCTCCATTTCACAACATGAGAAGATCACAGAAAGACCATCAAAAATTATCTAAGCTAATTTTTACTATAGAAGAACATAAAATAATAAGACTCATTGTTTTAGTTTTTACCTTAAACATTCTTTTATTTGCAGAGAGGTTTCAAGAGAATAAAAACAAAAAGGGTTCATTATAAGCCATTGCACAAGGTAATCAGATATGTACATTAAGAACTATACTAATATATACTATCATGTAACATAATCATGAAACTAGGTCATTTCAGTGGTTTTCCAATGCTACTTCCTGGTAGGGTCACAATCAGTTAATTTAGCTAATTTAAAGTACTCACTTCATTTTAGAAGACCAATCAAGTACAGAAATTGTTAACTAATAGAAAATTAGCACCTTGAGTGAAAAGCTGGTCACTAATTATAGAGTACTATGCTCATAAAATTGCCTCCTTCACCAAAATTAAGCAAAATAATTAAGCATGTTAAGAACAAAGAGACCACCCTTATTGCCAAAATTAGCACATTAGAAGATTCTCTTTATCCATGTTTATTTCTCTGATTGTGACTGATGGCTTATTATGTGGGGAAAAAAAAGAATAGAAAGAAAGAAAGAAAGAAAGAAAGAAAGAAAGAAAGAAAGAAAGAGAGAGAGACTCTTGTTATTTAAATTTATTTATTTATTTATTTTTACCTTCTACAGTTTAGAAAAGGAAACTTAAGTTATTGTGAAGTTATTACCAGTACAACATGAAATAGATACCATGCATGTCTTCCTTTCCATTCCCCCCCAAAAAAAGTTTTATTTGATAATTGTTCAGTATGAATGGTGGCTTTCTTGATAAAGTCAAATGTGGAGAGCTTTGGGGGCCACTTGGTAGAAATCTGACATTGGCCAAGGATGAGGATATGGGCTTCTGGCAGGATCTGACATTAGGCTATGACAAGAAAGTAAGCTCAGGCAGGAATCTAATTTTAGGCAAAAACAAGGAAGCAAGTTCAGGCAGGAATCATAATCTTGGGGTGAAACAAAAGAAGTAGGCTTCAGGCAAGAACCGGATTTGGGTCTTGGACAAGGAAGTAGGCTCAAATATTTTGGTAATTCTGACAAGCCCTTAGAAACAACTATGCCAGGGCCAATAAGTGGGAGAGGGTGGGGTGGCAGGCATGGGGAGGTGGGAGGCAACAGGGGTTTGTTCTTGTTGTTTTTGTTTGTTTGTTTGCTTGCTTGCTTGTTTTTTTTTTTTTTTTTTTTTTTGGAGGGGAAATTGGGAAAGGAGAAATTTACATGTAAATAAAGAAAATATCTAATAAAAAATTTTAAAAAAATTAAAAAAAAGAAAAAGGAGTGATATTTGATACACCTAGATGAGAAGATGTAGGCTACCTTAAAAGAGCAATGAAAACAGACAACTGTGTGTTTATTAAAAACACCAAATGAAAATCAGAAAGTTTTCTGTGTGCAGAAGAAATACTACTATCAATATGTAGTTGAAAGATGTCAACAATTACCAATATGGAATTCTCTACTGTGTAAATACGTGTTTTAATCCAAAACAGAAGTCTTGGCTGTCCTGAAACTAGCTCTGTAGTAGACCAGGCTAGCCTCAAACCCAGAGATTCACCTGCCTTTGAGTCTTGCGATAGAAGGCATGGGCTGCCACTCCTGGGTATATTTTCTTGTTTATATCTTATTTATATTTTCTTACATTTTGTATATTCTATTCTGTTACTTTAAAAAACTTTATATTCACAAAAAAAAAAAACTAAGGAAATTAAAAAAATTCTTAAATAGCCTGCATATAACCACACCTATGGCTAATGTTTTACATCCAGATTGGTAAATTTAATATTAATAAACCAGCATTTATGGGTTGTTAAAAAAAAAAAAAGAAACAACTGTCATGGGAGTAATCAAGGAACTTTGCTCATTGCCTTGCTAGTCCCTTATTGTATAGCTCGCCCTTAATATTTGCATGTAATTAAAATGGTATAAAAGCAGATTGGGAAAAATTAAACCTGCCTCAGCCTCAGAACTGACTGGGGTCATGCTACAATGCTGTCTAATAATCTTTTTTTCTTTTTAATCCTCACTCTTGCACTGGAGAACCTGTTGACTGACTGAGCTGGCTTCATCAGTCAAATTAGAATTGAGCTTCACGCCATGGATATTCTGTGAGAATGTGGAAGGCTGATTTAAACACTATGGGCCTCAATATCCTCATTTGTGATTTAGTGCTATATAACTTACATATAAGATTAAGTATGTCAGTGTGTATTTAAGTGTTTGGCATATTGTCTAGAACATTGCACTAACATAATACAAACAATAATGAGGGGATTTGTTTATAGAGGGTCCAGATTCATGGATACATAGATTCAATTACCAATCCAGGTTCAGCTAAATAAGCTGTATCTAACATGTAAACAGAAAACACATTTTCAAGAAAATATTCATCTTCTAAACGTTTAAAGTATGGGGCTAGAGAGTTAAGAAAGCACAGCCTTGCTCCAGGTTGAGCTAAGGCATGAAACCCAGGAGACCTTGAAAGGAGGGTGGACTTTTAGTCTGTTCCCCGGTACCAAGCCCCTGTCACTAACCACAGGCCTCCATATTAGCATCCCAGCATCCACAGAACAGCTCAAAACTGTCTATAATTACTGTTCTAAAAGATCTAACACCTATTTTTAGGATTCTTGCATACTAGATATGTTTGTGCTATATAGACATACATGTTACCATCTCTATTTTTATATTTTAATTTTGTATATATCTATATCTATATATTATGTATGCACATGTACACATACATGGACAAATTCATATGCGCATTTCTCAAACACTTAAACTAGAAGACATGGAGCACCATTTCTGACAGGGTAGTTCTTTACTGTGTGAAAACTGTTATGGAAATCCCTGTGTCCTTGAGTCAGAGTTAAGCATGATACATGCTAATCCCTTACAGAAAAAGGACAGAATTTACCCAGAGTTAATTCTAAACCCAAGGGCAGTGGGTTTAGTATATATATATTCATTAAAATTGTAGTTTAAGAGCAGGGCGTTGGTGGTGCACACCTTTAATCCCAGCACTTGGGAGGCAGAGACAAGTGGATTTCTGAGCTCAAGGCCAGCCTGGTCTACAGAGTGAGTTCCAGGACAGCCTGGGCTACTCAGAGAAACCTTGTCTTGAAAAAAAAAATAAAATAAAATAAAACAAAACAAAAACCTTAGTTTAAGGGCTGAGAATTGCAGGGCAGTGGTGGCACATGACTTTAGTCCCAGCACTTGGAAGGCAGAGGCTGGTGGATTTTTAAGTTTGAGGCCATCCTGGTCTACAGAGTGAGTTCCAGGACAGCCAGAGTTGTATATAGAAACCTTGTCGCCGAAAAAAAAAAAAGGTTGAGAATCAAGATGACTAAGATAAGTCCAGAACAGAACACTTTTCAGAGCTAGCCAGACAACCTTGTGAAGTAGACTGAGTCATCCTGACCACTTTTGCTTCCTTCCTGATAATTCTCCCCACCCAAGGCATATTACTTGGTGCTCTAGTAGGCTGTGCTCTCTTAACTGTCACTAATTAGAAAAGCAAGATAATTCCATTTAAAATGTCTACCAGACAACACCATCTTCTTCTCATGTATCATGCAGATTTTTGTTGCCCTAGAGTCTTCTATTTCCAAAGACAAACATATCCATAATGACATTACTATTATTAATTGTTAAAATTCTAGAACAAAAAGTTCTAGATTTCTTTCTCCCTCTGACCTTCCATACTTTCCTGCCTCCCTCTCTCTTCCCCCCTCTCTACCTCTCTCTTGCTTTTTTCTGCTCTCTTTCTTGGCCTGTGTGTGTGTGTGTGTGTGTGTGTGTGTGTGTGTGTGTGTGTGTGTGATGGTGGTGGTGAAGGTGTATATTTATATGCTCCTAAAGTCACTGCCACCTTACTTTTTGAGAGAGTCTTTCACAGAATTTCAGAATGCTTAAGTTGAGTGGCCAGTAAGTACTAGGGATCCTCCATCTCTGCCATATATTGTGGGACCATGAAAGGTAGCCTTGCTCCTGGTTGAGTTAAGGCTCAAAACCTCAAAAACCTTGAAGTGAAGGTAACATTTAGCCTGTTGCCCAACACCAGGCCCCTATCACTAGCTGCAGACCTCAATAGATTTGTGGCCATCAGTCACATAAGAGCAATGCCCCAAGTCCCTCCACAGGTAGAGGACATGACCTATAGTTACATAGGCTCAAGACAGATCTCCATTTTAATGAGGTACCTGAAGGCCTGGAGGCTTAGCCAATAAGCTTTCCTTCCGAGACACTCCTCTATGAAAAGGTATTTAATCTCAAGCCCACCCTCAGAAAGTGGGGTATGGTTTCCACCATGACATCCACTTTATGCCATGACAATAGGTGTCCTAAAACTGGCTCTTTTCATCGGGATCTGCTGTGGGGATCCATGGAGAAGGCCTTCACCTATAGAGTTGACATCTAGTACCCTTGGACTTCCATTCACAGCTGCTGCTGGCCATTGTTAGCTGTTGGACTACAGATTGTAAGTGTCTTAGTTAGGGTTCTCTAGAGTCACAGAACTTATGGTAGTCTCTATGTAGTAAAGGGATTTATTGATGACTTACAGTTTGTAGTCCAATTCCCAACAATCAACTCTCAACAACAGTCACGGCAGCAGCTGTGAATGGAAGTCCAAGAATCCAGCAATTGCTCAGTCCCACAAGGCAAGCAGGCGAAGCAGAGAGAGCCTTTTTTCTTTCAATGTCCTTATATACATCTGCAGCAAAAAGTGTGGCCCAGGTTAAAGGTGTGTGCCACCACACCTTTAACCCCGGATGACCTTGAACTCATAGAACTTTTTATGTTAATCCTGTGGGATTCGTAACCACTATTCCTCAAGGTCTCCATGTCAAGATTTAGGTCAAAAACTTGTATCTCTCGGCCTCCAGATTAGGGCCACAGGTGAGCCTTCTAATTTTGGATTGTAATTCATTTCAGACGTAGTCAAGTTGACAACCAGGAATAGCCACTACAGTAAGTCATCAACAAATTCCCTTACTATGTAGAAACTGCCCGTAAGTTTTGTGACTCTATAGAACCCCGGCTAATATACCACACTGCACTCCTAGCCACCAAGCCAAGCTCAAGCCTGACACCACTGTCAGGCCAAGAATTTTCCACAAGGAACCAGATGGAACTCTCTGTTTCCCCCCTCAACCAGATCTAGCCCCTGGGCCCCCACTTAGTTATTAGCTCTTCCTAGGCTTCCAGAGGCACCTGGGTAACTGAGAGCCTGAGAGCCAGATGGCCCTGTTCTCCTTGCAGGCCTGAGGATCTCTGTGCCAGCTCTGGCTGTCCGGAGCCTCAGACCGTGCTTCCCCAACCCTGGAGAAATGTCCTGGGGCTTCCCTATGGCCCAGCACCCACCCGGTGTCAGTATGAAGTAAGTGCAGTTATCTTCCTGTGTCCTGCCTTCCTGAGTGGCTGAGCCCTGTGGTGGAGCAGATGCAGGACTCCACAACCCTACAATATATCTCCATTGAGAAGTGTTCAGGCTCAAGCCAGACTTTTTTCTGTGGGTGCTGAAGTCAACCTTCATGCATGTATGGAAAATACTTTACAGACTGAGCCATATCTTCAGCCCTTGATGCTAAGTTTCATAAGAAAGCCTGTTATAAGTTAACAGAAGGGTAGAACATAATTTCTAAATCATCCTATGTGTGGAAATTTACCAAATGCACAATGTTTTTAAATAACATTGTGATAGTACAACATATCTGCATAAAAAGTAAAAAGTAACACTGTAAAGTGTTTATCCCTCCAAATATTAGTACCAATTACAAATGTTTCTAAATTTCATAACAGTCTACTTATAGATATTTCCCTTGCCTTTCTTTTTTGTTAAAGATAGGAAGCATCAGTGCTATGGTGTTAAAAAGGAAAATAGGATCCATAATACCTTCCGTGAGCATGAACTCCATTTCTGAGTGTTACTAAGTACATTAGTAAAAGCTGGCAAAGAAGATGTCATAGAAGCACCTGGAAACCAGTCTACAGAGTGTGAAGAATCAATTTGTCTGACCTGATAACATTAGTTGCTAAATATTTGTAAACTGACAGAATACATGACTCATTGATCAACAATATCTGACACACTACACAATAAGAAATATAGACCACCAATTCCAAAGACCACCAAAAGACTGGTTAACTTTGAAAATATTTCCAAATATCTATTCTATGCTTCAGTTATGAATTAATATCACCTGCTAATTCCAATTCCTTGTTTTTGGTGTTTATTAATAGAATATCCAGTAGGAAGTCAAAAAGTCTGGAGATTTCAGTGATTTCAACATTGGGAAAGGCACAACAATGTTGCTGAGGAAATTAAATAACTTCAGTTGGGTAAAAATTAAAAAATAAAATGGGATAAAAATAAGAAACCCAACTTCTACAAATGATACTGAGAATGTCTAATTTCTGAAAGCAAGAAGTAATTATAAATAGGGGAAATTAGGAATATGGGGATATCTAATAAGTCTACAAGGTTCCATAAATTGAGTTGGCATGAAAATGACAATGAGAAACAAAAAGTATGGAGAGATAGACTATGTGAGCACACGTGACCCTTATCATACCTAAGAACTACAAAACATCAAAGTCAAACAGAAAGATATTAAATATAAAACCCAGTTGATGCAATATTTCAGGGCTTTCAGAATAGATGGTTGCAATTATTTACATATCAAGGACAAATCTTTAAATGATTAAAATGTATTTTCATTTGTATTATTTTGTGGGACAGCAGAGATGATCAAACATCCTTCCTGTTGTATTCTTGTCTTCTCCTATACAGTAAAAGGGATTCTATGAGTATATTCTCTAGACACATTCTTTTAACCTGGCTTTCAATCCGTGAAAAAATTAATTAGTTAATTTATTAATTAATGTTTAAAAGGACAACACAGTTAACTAAAATAATCTGTGAATTAGTAAAAAGTTTTTTCTTAACTAGGGCCACACCATTTTGTAAAACTCTTCTATATTGATTGAACCATGATAACTCCTTTGACTAAACAAATATGTTTTTCAGAACTGAAGCGCTTTCTTTTTCTGGATTTTTGCCCTCCTTCCTCTCAATGCTGATTCATGAAATGCCTGTCTACAAGTAGGTACTATAGTCCATCCATTAACAACATGACATAAAAACCTTGACTCCTCAGAAACCTATAAGAAAAGAACCTACCATTCTATCCCAAGTAGCAGAGTGCTCCTCAGGAGTCCCACAGAGCTTCTGTCTGCCTAAGAATATCTCCTCCAACAGTTCATACCCCAAAGTACAATCTGCCTCAGTGGAGACTTACTCACAACTGGGAAACTGTTCACAATTCACTATTATAAAATCAAAATGACAAATCTAAAACAAAATTGAACATGTCTTCTCCATGAATTCCATTTTCCAAGAATGTCTCAAAATGTTGTAGCACTTCAAGTATATTTACTAATCCAGTTTATATAATTTTAAATTATCATGCAAACATT